>CABFVX010005846.1:28038-46164 GCA_902151425.1 Timema shepardi
ATATATATATATATATATATATATATATATATATATATAGCAACATAGTCTACAGGACTGATTTACAATATTAGAAAAACAAGTAATAAAGAGACTCGTCCTGCATTCTGAAGGACACAATATTTAATTAATAAAATAAAGCTTTGAGTTAGTAAGTCATCAAGATTTGAAGTTAATAATTAATATTTAGCACCGCGTCTTACTACCCGTTCGAGTTATACGTTTTAAGTACTAATTACTCTAATGGATTAGGAATTGGGAAGGTTGAATTAGAGGAAGTGAACCCGCATTTGCGTGGAGATAAGAGTGGAAAACCATTTAGGAAAAACCACTCCCAGTTCACCTGACCGAGATTTGAACCTCGATCTCCCCGTCCTAAGCAGTCGAGCTCAACACGACTAGCGCGTTAGCCAACTACGCCACCGAGGCGGGTGACTTGAAGTTGATTGACTGTCAACTAGGCATACTATTAATTCAAAAGAAAATCGTCTCCGACATTATACAAAAAATCAAAGGGGGCAAACAGATATAACTCATCCTTACAACAAAATATAAATTCTAAGTCATAGGGACTCGTTACTTTACAATACTTAGTAAACCGAGGTCCTAGGATCCAACCATAGCTGCGGTGAATCCCATGGCCTAGACTTCGTAGGTGACGTTGAAATATGTAATCCTGTCTAAGGTGGCTGTGTATACGACGCCTCAAACTTCATGGTCAACGTGATGGTGCTGGAGTCCTTCCTTCAATGCAGCCATACTGTAAACTGGCTCTAATGTGTGCTGGGACACGGGTCCTTATAAAGTTCCAAACCTGATACGAAATAAAGAAAGCGGAAAGGATGATAAACACAAGAGCGTAGAAACTAGAGATGCAGAGGGAGGTGGGGGAAAGAGAATTTAACAAGAAAAAAAACCACTTACGAGGAAGAGGATGAGGCCAGCTTTCTTGGTTTACCACCAGGGTCGTTTATGAGCAGCAGGTCTTTGCGTCGATGCTCATACGCATTTCTTCTCTTCAACAGATCTAGTTATGATATAACGTGTTGCGGCCATTATTGAATGGTGTAGTGTGCTTCACACGTGGGAGAATTGAATCAACAGACATCTTGAAGATGTGAGTACTCACCAAGGCATATTATATGGAAATATAACTGTTTTAATTATGTTATATAGGATCCATTGTTATTTTTATGAGAATTTGTGATATAGATGTAGTTTACTATATTTTATTGTAGACGGCATGGCAATGTATGTGATTTTTATCCGACATCATCCAATGGGAAAAGCAATGCGTTAAGGTATTTCTATTCATAATTATGATAATATTAATCCTCTTCTTTTATATAAACTCCAGTATTTATCAAAAGACAATATTTTTGACCAACCACGTGTTTGAATGTTTGAAGGTAGGGAGAAACGTAAATTTATTAGACTGCATCTTCAGAGTGAACTCAATTAAATATGTGAATATAGTTTATTTCTTGCATAAATTATTAAACTATTAAATTTTTTAATTGTAGCTGTCCAGTCTATCTGATTGACATGCTACATTAATACCCGTTCGGGTTATACGCTTTAAGTACTAATTACGCTAATGGATTAGGAATTTGAAAGGTTGAATTAGAGGAAGTGAACAAGCATTTGCGTGGAGGGAGAGTGAAAAACCATTTATGAAAAACCTCCCCCAATTCATCCGACCGAGATTCGAACCTCGATCTGCCCATCCTCAGCAGTCGAGCTTAACACGACTAGAGCGGCTTCAAAATAAATATATATAATCATATGAACATTTTACACTTTTTTACACATTTTTAATTAAACCTAATTCTTTGCACCCTAAACAATTTTTTTTTACCTACCACTTAGCCACCAAAAAGTTAAGTAACTTATTAACCTTAAATTTTAAATAGGCCTAAGCCCTAATTAAAGCATAGGGTGTGCACTTCTGGTGTAATTTCTCTTACTTTTAAAGATATTACTAGTTTAACTGACACCTTAAACCACGTAGCCAGTAGTGTGAATATTTTTAAAACAAAACAAAAAAATGCGTGAAACTTAACATAAGTGTTGGCCTATTTATAAGAGTTACGGGAAACTATTTTAATAGTGACTTTTTTTTCCAACATTAACCAATTTGAAACAATTTTTTTAAATCTTATTTGAAACCCGTCAGAATCTTCATCAATCATCGTTAGTAATATGTTTAATGCATTATTATTGTTGTTACAATATTATTTTTTGTTTCCACCTTCATTTTTTTTTATGGCTAGACATATAAGAAAATCACAAAATTAGTCTTGAAGAATTAGCCTATTCTAATCAAACTAGTATAGATACTGAAATAAAAATAAAGGAGAAAATCTCATTCGCTTCAACTTCGACACCCATAATAACCTTCGAAATTTCAAAACATTTTAACAAAAGAATTGAATAAACCTTTGATATATTATAAACATATATAAAAGATCTCGCTAAATATTATATAGCTTATAATATACGTAAACGCTTTGGTGGCCGATTGAAAAAAGGCTTTACTCTTACAAAAAAAACTGGATAGGTAGATAGAGTCTCAACTTAGGGATCGGGTGTTCAGAAATGTTAAAAAAAAAATCTTCACTTCCTCCACGCAAATGTTGGCACCCTTGCTCTAAATTAAGCCTATTTTCATCCCTAAAAAAATTAGCGTAGCTAGTATAAATTATCATAACCCGAATGGGTAGTAAGACTTCTTTAGACAGATCAGTGGGGACATTTTAGTCAGTCCAGTATCGCATCGTCGAGTGGAATTAGGTTTATTTTGTTTATTTGGCGATATATTCCGTGCCGACTGAATTCGGGTAGAGTGGTATACCGCAAGGGACGCGTCAAGAGGAGGGAATGTCCTCCGACTCGGATGTAGACGTTGAAGGAATGGACGATGAAGAAATGGAGGACCAAGGCCATGAAGGGGGTCCATCCAACACCAATCCAATACTATCAATATAAACAGATAAAACCTTTGAGCCAGTCTCTGGACTCAAGCGGAAGCTCAGGACCAGGCCGGCACAGGAAGTTCTGCAGTCGAAGGCTATAAAAGTGAACAATAAGTTTGCTAGCTTGTCTAGCCTACAGGATGATACAGCAACCAGTCAAACGGGGCAACCAAGTGGAGGCATGAAGGAAAGTTCCACCCCTCGGCGTATAAAGACCCCTCCGGTGGTCGTAACTAACGCGACACAATACAACAATGTTATAAAGCTCCTAAACAGCGGCTTGCAAGACGTTTACAAGGTGTACTGTATTGCACAGGGGATTAAGGTTGTCACGACCTCCTTCAGGGATTACTCCGCCCTGTTAAAACTACTCAAACAAAACATGTTGGAAAACTTGACGTATGAACTTCCCAAGGACGAGCCCTTCAAGGCTGTTATCAAGGGCCTTCACTCAAGTATGCCCAGATCAGACATAAAGGCGGAACATGAGAACAGGGGATTCACGCCGACCAATGTGAGACAGTTATACTCGAAATCATCTCCTCAATCCGGGACACCAAGACCTCTACCGATATTTGTCTGCACCTTGGCGAGGACAGAAAGGGTGGGTGAGGTCTTTAAGGTACTGGTCATCAATCATACTGTAGTCAAGATTGAGGAGTATCGTGCTTCACAGAGTACAATTACTCAGTGCCACCACTGCCAAATTTTGGACATTCTAAGAACTACTGGGCCAAAAACCACGCTGCGTCAAGTGTCTAGGAGGTCACCTGACGGTAGAGTGCCAGAAAAAAGAGAAAATAACGCCAGCACAATGCGTAGACTGTAAGAGACAGCATGCAGCAAATTACCGCCAACTGCCCTATTTATTTATGAGAGTTGGAGAACAAAAACCAGGTTTCAGAAAAGAAAAAAGAGGGGGAAAGTAAAGTGGCTAGCCCTGCTGCCCACGTGGCTGGGAATCGCAAACTCCAACTCCTTAGGAAGTACCTCGTACGGCTGAAGAATGCTCCAGACAAGACAACAAAAGTAATGCTTCTTCTGGAAGCTGCAACTGAATTCTTCTGCGATGGCTACTGATCAGGGAAGAGGTGTAGAAGAGTCATTGAACATACTGTTCTGGAACGCTAATGGCATAGCCCAACAAGAACATGAGTTTCGGCAACTTCTGGGGACGTATGGAGTCAACGTAGCATTGATTTGTGAGACCCACTTATCGGAACAGAAGAAGATGTGGTTCTGCGGATAAGAGATGTATCGCAACGATAGTACAGCTGGCCGGGAAGGAGGCACAGCCGTGTTGATGTGCAGTAACCTTGTACACTATCAAACGACTTTACCGGCTATGGACTATATTGAATCCACTTCAATAGCTATTCCCACAGGGCGGAAACAGATAGTGTTTACCGCTGTCTACAGAAGCCCTGCGGTCCCATTCACCATAGATGACCTAGACAGGCTCACGTCAAAAAAGGATTTCCTCGTAGCGGGAGATCTTAAGTGTAAACATAAGAGTTGGAACCGTCGCGTGTCCAATCAGGCAGGTCGGACACTGGCTGGCCAGGCAGCAATCAAGAACTACACAGTCATGGCGACTAACGAGCCGACGTTCTACCCATCCAATTACAGGAATCTTCTCGATGTTCTGGATGTTGTCCTAACGGATCTGGATACGCTGCCGGAAGACCTCGAATCCTTAAACGAACTTGACTCCGACCATCTCCCGGTCTTTGGAAGGATAGCCCTGAAGACAAACCCAATATTGTCGTACCTTAGGAGGAAGATCCCCAGGAGTGACTGGGACGAGTATCGGCGGGTATTGATGGATGCAGTTCCGTTGAACATGGACAGTTCCGTTGAACATGGAGGTAAACTCCCCGGAAGAAGTGGACAGTTCCATCACTCTTCTGACAGCCACATTACTCGAGGCATACTGAGAGACAACTGTATTCGAGACTCCACCGGTATCGTTGAAGAGGGACGACCTGGAGCTGAGTTACTTGATAGCCCTGAAGAGGGAAGCACGCAGGCAATGGCAGCAGCACAGGGACCCAAGGCATCGTGCAGAGTACAGTAGGCTAAGAGCCCTAGTGCGTATAAAGCCTAAATCTCTGAAGATCACCAACTGGAATGAGTATGTAGCGAACACTTTGGTTGGAATGCCAACGTGTGGAAGGTGACGAGACAGCTCAAAGGTACGAAAGGAAAGGTAGGGACCACGGTCATCCACGGAAGGAGGGGGTTGGAATACTGGGGTGAAGCCAAGGCAGAGACCATTGCGGAATCTCTTGAAGACCAGTTCAAGACTAATTCAGAGCCCCAAGATGAAGAGTTTACCAGGACAGTAAAAAGAGCGGTTGGGGTATACCTATAAGATCCTGTTATAGAGCTACCGCCCCCTATCACCAGAAATGAAGTCACCCGCTGGATGGAAAGGCTGAAGCTAAGGAAAGCGGCAAGTCACGACAGGGTCTCGAACGAGATGTTGCAACATTTTCCAGAATGTGTAATCCATCTCTTAACAAGAATGTTTTCAGCAGAATTATTGGCAGGTTACTTCCATGAGGCGTGGAAGGTTGCCGACGTCGTTTCATTGCCCAAACCAGGCAAGGACTGCAAATTCCCGCAGAATAGGTGGCCCATCAGTCTGCTTAGCAGTGTAGGAAAACTATTAGAGAAAATCTTTCTGCAGCGATTGAAAGCCTTCGGGAGAGATCATCAAATTGTCCCCGACATCCAATTTGGGTTTCGGAACCGTCATTCAACGGTACATCCAGTCCTGAACCTAGTGGAGGACACGACAGAGAGCTTTAACCAAAGGGAAATCACGCTAGCTGTACTCATGTATGAGGAGAAGGCGTTTGATAAGGTCTGGCACGCCGGCCTTATTTAAAAATTGATCCAGGCCTATTTCCCAAGGGTTTATGTACATCTAAAAAAGAGCTTTCTAACTGGACGACACTTTCAAGTCAAGATGGAAGGTTAAAGGTCGCCTCTTCATAGTATCAGGGCGGGGGTGCCGCAGGGGTCGGCACTCTCACCATTCCTATACACTGTGTATGTTACTGACACCACCACGGACCCGATGATCAAGACTCGTCTCTTCGCAGATGATACTCTGTTCTACATTGCCAACAGGAACGTGAAGTACTCTCATCTCCGCCTGCAACGGTACCTCGATGAGCTTAGCAGTTGGCTAGAAAAATTGAGGATAAAGGTCAACGCAGAGAAATCGACAGCCATGATAATTACGAAGAGGAGACCACAAGCCCCAGCCCAGCTTGTAGTGTTGGAGGAGGCTATCCCCTACAAGAAGTCAATGAAATACCTTGGGGCGATGTTAGATTCCAGTCTCACATGGAAGGAGCACGTAGTCTACACAAGGAAAAAGGCAATGGGGCCTTCATCGCAAATTATCGCCTGTTCAAGAGCCCAGTGCTGGAAAACAACATCAAGCTGCTGCTGTTCAAAAGCTTAGTACAACCTATTCTGGTATACGGATGCGAGGCGTGGGGGTAAGCTTCCGATTCAGTGCTAGATACTCTACAAGTAGTGAAAAACCAAGTACTTAGGTGTATCTTAGGTGTGAACACCCGAACTAACAATGGGTACATACACGCTACCACCAGTAGTACGACTCTACATGAAATCTTCCGGCAGCGAGGTGGCAAACTCTACAAACAAGCCCGTGAGGTAGAAGACAACGCCATAGTTAGAAGACTCGGCCAGTACGACATCCGAGAGCCAAGGAAATACAAGAAGCCCCGGCTCGAATGAGCAAAACACCTACACACCTTCCAAATCAACCCCTTCCTACTAACCACTCCTGTTTCTCAGCATTGCCAAATCTTTGGGTCCTCATCCCCACACTTCCCCATTAGCTAGAATAAGTTTTCTTCACACCTGCACTTTCATCAAAGCCATGTTTGCTATGTGTCTAATTTAATTTTATGTATTTTCTTTCAGCTCGACTAGATCTTACTTACACACTACACCAAACTCACTTCGGGCCTAACTGCGCTAGTGTTTCCATCACAGTGTACGATGGCTAGAATTAGCAACTCCACACAAACACTGTCGCTACCAACATACAAACCTTCACCCTCCAACTCCATTTTCCCTGCACAACCAATTTACACTTTCAGAAATAAAGGTTATGATCTGTGACTACAGATTGGTACTTTAGGCATAATCAAGCCGCCTACCCCCTCTGAAAGTCGCTTCTGACACTCAGAGCGAGTAGTTCAAGGCAAACAAGGGTGCGAGAGCGAGAGGTAGTAAGACCAAACGCTAGTAAAATACCTATTCTTAAAACAACTACCGAACATTATTTTGACACCAACTAGTGATTTAATTACGTCAATACAGTAAGCCTAGATAGTACACATTCATATTATTATACCAATATAAACATGATTGTTTTTTTCTAAAAATATTTCTCTTTATCTATTTTGAAACTAATGGATGGCTATTTTTATTTATCACCTCGTCTTAGTGAGAGTGACGCCTTAAGAGTTAGACCATTTGGCCGCAGAGTCGGGTTAGTGGATAGCTAAAATACAAAAAAATAGTGTTTTGTGATATTAATAAAAATCTTATCCATAACCTCAGCTTTTAATATGCTTTACATGTTATATGATTCACCTTGACTTTTTTTCACTTTTAAAAATTGACCTCACGCTCACACAAATTAGCACAATTTCATAGTAGATTAAGTGATTATTAAAAAAAACTATTATAAAAAGATAAAGTTTATAATATATCTAAAAGAATTAAACCTCTTGGGAAACGTTATGTAAGTGCTTATAAATTGTGATTTATGCAACCTTAAAAGGTTGAAAACTACTAAAGTAAAAAAAAAACTTTAGAAAACGTTCCTAAAATAGATTGGTTAATTTATAACAAGCTCACGGCAGAAATTATAAGAAAATTAAGGGTTTTATTTACTTATTGTTTGTGAAGCTTCAGAACTGCGATTTTCATTACAGAAAAAAATGCAGTGTAATATTTTCTTTCAAGTAGGTGGCACCCTTAAGTTTATTTGGTATATATTTTTTCATGTAAATCAATTAAATACTTCATCATATCCACTAACCTTTTTACTTAGTTTCGCCCTTCCTCCTGAAAGGTATTTTTTCTGCCTTTCCTCAAAAGACGGTATTTATACGATGATTCCATCTTAGAATATATATATTTTTTCTTCCCAATCTCTTCCCATTCCTGTAACCCTTTCCCAAGAATTTACAAACGGGGAAATAGATTTTTTATCTAATTAGTGATCAAAGGATACAGAAGTGAGCTGTTTTTAAAAAAACACCTCCAAGTTCTCATTACCGACTCTTTAATTACATTTCACTTTTGCTAACGAAATGAAATGATAATTGACTTTTACTGCAAGGTTCTGGGAAATAAGGTTGATCCTGAAGCGGGAATAGGCCTTAAGTTCCAATGTCTGTCGGCAGGAGGTGGGCATTTTTTAAAACAAGAATTATAATGATGAATCGAAGGAAGTTAAACATCCGTAGAGAAAAAAAAAATGTCCTATTGGTGAAATTGCAACATTCAATATGTCAAATATGGGACGTAGAAAGGACTTGTTAGACAGCTCTATTTCTAAATAGATATTTTATAATCTCTATAAAACTATTCTTAGCTATCAAAACTACTTCAAGAACGTAAATCGTGTAGCTAGATTTAGGCCGTATTAATGGAACTAGCCCGATTTGATGTTCGCAGGGTCTAACGCGCTACTCTTGCAGTGGATTAGACTGCCGATGACGTGGAGATCAAGGTTCAAACCTCGGTAGGGTGTAATAAAGGTGTTGTTTAAAAAAATCGTTTTCCACTCTCTCTCCACGCAAATAATGGTACATTCCTCTAAATATAACTTTCCTAAATCCTAAAATTATTAGCGTAGTTAGTACATAAGCGTATAACCTGGACGGGTAGTAAGACACTATGATGGGGAAAAAATTGAGCTACTTAAAAAGTGTAGCTAACGGAACTTCTTCAAGAAAGTACTAACTAAACTATATAAAACAGTAGCTAGGACACCCACCTCGGTGGCGTAGTTGGTTAACGCGCTTGTCGTGTTGAGCTCGACCGCTGAGGATGGGGAGATCGAGGTTCGAATCTCGGTCGGGTGAACTGGGGGTGGTTTTTCCTAAATGGTTTTCCACTCTCTCTCTCCACGCAAATGCGGGTTTACTTCCTCTAATTCAACCTTCCAAATTCCTAATCCATTAGAGTAATTAGTACTTAAAGCGTATAACCCGAACGGGTAGTAAGACGCGGTGCTAAATATTAATTAGCTAGGTCGTCTTTCACACCAGCTGAAACAAACACATAACACACGAAGCATGCCACATGGCACATGCACCATCTTTGATTGGGCGTTTGTTATTTTGCTGAGTCAGTCAATCTGTGTGTAAGTGTCTGACCGTTCTGTATGAAGCATAACTAATATTTGATGTTAATTTTTTTCTGAATTTATAGTTGACAGTTGAGGTAGTCCACTGCACCTCTCCCAACACCACACACACTGTGGTGTCACTTCTAGGGATAGTCTAGTCTTGTCATCGTGGTTACCTAATGCAACCACCCTCTTTTCCAGGACGATTCTACTGGTCCGGGATTAAACTCCTTTAGCGATTAAAAACAAACTAGAATGGAACAACCAAATTTCTATAGGGTGCCAGGAATTTTCGTAGCTATCTTATAGCAGAAAATAGTACGTAGAATTTACTACACCCATGACTTCTGGATGGTTAATAACAATGGGCTTATCTCATCAAAAAGGCTTACTATTCAGGTTAACATGATCCCAAAATTCTCTAATTATGATGTCTTAAATAAATGACAGCAATCTCTATTATTTTTAACATTAAATTATAGAACATACACTTAAAACAGATTTTGTTTTATAGTTAGCTCAAGTTTACAATATAATTTATTTCATGAAGAGATATTGCGTTAGTGATTGGTTTATCAACTCAAAACAGGCGATAGATAATAAATTATTCCCCTCTCGTCAGATGCAAGAGTATTCAGGAAAATTGGACCAGGAAAAATGACAGCTATTTCATAAATAAGTATTTACCTGGGTAACATATTGGTAGTGTTAGTAAATTGCTGCAGTACATTCAGTGAGTCTTTGCCTAGCACTTTATACGTTTTGGTATTAAAGTAGCTCCCTTTAATAACATTTTCAAAATTTTACTTGAAAATAAAAATATTTCGTCCTCTAATAGTCATTAAAAGACGCCGATGAGCCCTTTTTTTTCTTTTCTTTTATTGATATAAATCCAATTTTTACTTCCAAAACAAAAGGGACAAAAACTTTTTAAAAGCTATAAGATTCAGATATTAACAACCGGCCCCGTGGTGTAGTGGTCAGGGCACTTGGCTATGAGCCTAGGGGTCCCGGGCTTAATTCCCGGCTAGTATCATGGGTATTTTCCACTAAAGGGGAAATATCCCGACGTTAATCAGCGGTTGGCTTGCTAGGCTTGAGTTAGTCTTAAGAACAATTCTGGCCCCAGACCTTCATAATCACTATTATTATTATTATTATTATTATTATTATTATTATTATTATTAGCACCGTGTCTTACTACCTGTTCGGGTTATACGCACTTATGCTAATGTGTAATGGTAGGGTGATTGTGAGATAAAATGTAGCACCTACAGTTTAACGTGGAATCCGAACCACGGTGGAGGCCTGGCATTCCCCACATTCACAAGATGTCTTGTCAGAGGTGAAGGAAGGGTTTGGTAATCAGATAAATCTGTGCCGGGACCGGGGATTGAACCCCGGCCGCCAGCACAGAAGTCTGACACCTTACCCATAGACCACCAGGTCACCTCATAATCACTATTATCACATCATATAATTACTGGTACAACGTATAGACAGCCTCATGTAGTGCACGCTGGGCAACGTTCTGTGCCACTAGAGTGGCTAAAATTCTACATAGTCAGGTGACCGAACTAGATATTATCTATCCCATCCATTTAAAGCTGCCATAAGTAAATATAGGTCTACATATATATGTTAAATAATGTTGAAAATAATAATCACAACATAAATATTGCTTGGAAAATATTAACAAGATTATAAACAGTATTAGCAAAGCTATATTTCAAATTTTAAAAATCTAAAGCTATAGTGAAACAAATTCGCCAGTCCAGTGACGTCATTCTTGCAAGCATAAGATATCGATGTGACGGTGAATATCGATAGGTATTCCGAGACTGACTAATGAATTGTTGGTGGCATTGGTCGAGGGCTGAACTTCTCTTCTCAACACTCAATATCGTCACCGTGTCACGTGGTAGGCAGTATTGTATTGGCTGATATCAACTTCAGCTTATCTCGTTTTTTAAAAGATTTGTATTTCAAAAACCAGATAAATAGTTTAACTATATAATAAAGGTTAGACAAAAAGTGTTTTAATATAATGGTAGATCTTCTAAACTCCTTCTTTTAGTGAATAGAATTTAAGTTGCTACATTTTCGCGTGATAATTATTGAAGTGCGGTTCTCGTTTACATTTCTGATCGTCATGTAACAAACAATCCAACTCTAAATGATTAAATATAATTCATAGTTATTATAATTGAACTTATATACAAAAGAATATGAGGTATTATTATTCATTGAAGGGATTACTGAGATTCACGCCTTGTTTTAACTTTCTCAAGCCAAGGTATAAAACATTTGTGTTTTTTTGGATTTATGATCCTGACATAAAAACACTAGCAATAAGAAGCAAGACAATTTCTAGACGATTTCCCCAAACCAAGTTGCAATTTCATAAGAAAGTTAATGTGACCTTGGCCAATATCCTATTAGAAAGGAAAATCACACAGTGGAGTGGACCCTTTTATGGACCGCGTTGAGGGTGGCAAGAAGCCCTCGTGATCTAGCTGAAGTCAAAGGGTATGGAGATGAACTAGTCAATCAAATTCAACCTTCCTTATTAATATTGTGCCTTTAAATGTTGATCAGAATCAATTATGGAATAAATTGACCCTAATTATTAATAGTGATCCTTAATTTAAACCAACCTTATTGTAATCGTCGGTATGGAACGTGAAACTATCTGGCACACGAACAAAATACATTTAAATATTTGTAATGCATAATGAATGCATTGTAATACATGTAAATATTTGAAATATATGTTTAGACTTAGAGGGATTATTCCAAGAAACAAATGCAACATCCTTGCCCTATCTCTATTTATCAAATCGTAGACAAGGTCAAGGATTGTTGCATGAAATATAAAACAGGATATATGAAAGAAAGTTTATGTTAAAAAAATGTTTGAGATTGACATGACAGGTTACAAGCTTTCAGATTATTTTCGTCTGTCACACAAAAGTAGCAATATATGGTAATAGTTTCCTTAATATTATTATTATTAGCACCGCGTCTTATTACCCGTTCGGGCTATACGCACTTACGCTAATGTGTAATGGTAGGGTGATTGTGAGATGAAATGGAGGACCTACAGTTTAACGTGGAATCCGAACCACGGTGGAGGCCTGGAATTCCCCACATTCACAAGATGTCTTTTCAGAGATGAAGGAAGGGTTTGGTAATCGGATTAACCTGTGCCGGGACCGAGGATTGAACCCCGGCCACCAGCACAGAAGTCCAACACCTTACCCTTAGACCACCAGGTCACCTAGTTTCCCTAATAAGACTAGTGGACTATGACTAGAGAGTTTATGAGAAAAAAACATTTTAAGTATATATATATATATATATATATTTATTTATTTATTTATTTATTAAGGAGAGTTAAATAGTAGCTTTACAGCATGGTACACATGCAATTAGTCAAATAATAGATCATTAAAACGCAAAGAGTATTTAATAACAACACACTATAGACAAATAATTTAGGTTATATCGCAATTAAATATATATTGAATAAAAACAGAGCTTTCAAAGAGGCAATCGAGAGGCCCAATCCCAATTAGGAAAGCCCTAAATAATATTCAACTCAACAGGGAACGATGCCCGCCTTGGAACACATAGATAAACATACTGGAGTAGAGGAAAAGCTCCGGGATGTATATAAAACAAGAAGGGCGCTAAGCACTCATATAATAGAAATGAAGTTCAACCAAAGTACCAGTCTTCCACAGCATCAATAATAAAGATACAATGTAAATGTGGACAAAAATAATAGGAAAATAGATTTATAAAAGCCGTGTACTAAAGACCTCAACTACCACTCAGAACATCCTTAAATACCCGTGTATATAGGTTCATACATACATAGAATAAAGAACAAGTTACAAAGTCATAAAGAGTGGTATGCAGCTCTTGGGTGCTTGTAGCAGCATTTTACTTCTCAGTGATCAGATAGAGAGAAATAAGTCACTATGACTAAGTTTCGTTAGCCCAAACTGACCATTAAATCAGGGGTATGGCATAGACCCACTTAAAAAGATATGCAGCCAAATATAGCTTAAATCACAGGAAGATAAGGCAGATTGTACTACTTTGATTAAACTAAAATACCTGACCCATACAAGGGTTCTCTGAAGAAGATATAATTAAATTCTACATACTAACAAATTAAATTAACATTTCTGACGCGAACAAGGGTTCTCTGACATAGATAAAATTGAATAGTTACATGCCGCAACCTGTCTTCGTTGAGGCGGCGAGACCACCCATTCCATCATGGCGGTTTGACTAGCAGTGGAGCCCGTCTAGTGCGAAGCAATCCTCCCCCAGGCTAGGATAAGACTAAGAATATCGTAGAACATTCCAATCTATACGATCAAATTTGCTAACAAGAAAGAGGGGCGTGGAAGGGGAAACTGCTTTTTTCCTTACGAAGACGTATCCTAAATTCTGTGAGGGTAAGATTCCGTGGAAGGGACATGTCGAGTGCAAACCCAATTTGTAATCACCGTGTCTTACCACATGTTCAGGTTATATGCATATAAGATGACCTGGTGGTCCAGGGGTAAGGTGTCGGACTTCTGTGCTGGCGGCCGGGGTTCAATCCTCGGTCCCGGCAAAGATTTATCTGATTACTAAACCCTTCCTTCACCTCTGACAAGACATCTTGTGAATGTGGGGAATGCCAGGCCTCCACCGTGGTTCGGATTCCACGTTAAACTGTAGGTCCTTCATTTCATCTTATAATCACCCTACCATTACACATTAGCTTAAGTGCGTATAACCCGAACGGGTAGTAAGACGCGGTCCTAATTAATAATAATAATAAATACAAATTGTGTTAGATACAAGTAAAACATTCTTTGACTCTCGGTNGCCAGGCCTCCACCGTGGTTCGGATTCCACGTTAAACTGTAGGTCCTTCATTTCATCTTATAATCACCCTACCATTACACATTAGCTTAAGTGCGTATAACCCGAACGGGTAGTAAGACGCGGTCCTAATTAATAATAATAATAAATACAAATTGTGTTAGATACAAGTAAAACATTCTTTGACTCTCGGTTTTAAATTCTATTATATTATTTAAATAAAATTAACGTCTTCATTTATATATTTGGACTACTAAAAAATATCGGTATTGGGTCCCCAAGGGTCAACACTTCGTATTAACATATTGAATTCCACTTAAGGTTTTAGGCATTTTATTTGGGGATGCGCATCTTATGTTTATCGCATTGCTATTAAATTTCTCTTTTATAAATTTAGACCAATAAAATAGGTAAATATTGACTATTAAGTCTTAAATGAGAGATATATCATTGTCGTAATCTCAGAAACTTTTGGTTTTACAAATATATATTTCATATAAAAGTTTTTTAGTTCCAATTGTACTACAATTTTGTAATGGTAAGTAAATTAGTATATAAAATGGTTCTGGAGATACGGAAATTTCCACTAATGTAGTACAGTACCCTGGAAGTCATTTTCATGGGAAAATGAAAATAGCAATTTTATTTATAATCTAAATCAACGCCAAGATACGAGTTTAAATCAAATTAGTTTGAGCAGATTTTGAGAAAATGGAATTTTTTTTCTTTTAGCTTTTTATCAAACTACTCTTGATCTTGGGGTTAAACAGACACACAAACAGACGTCATTGCAAAAACATTTTTTTATAGTGTTCGGGGGTTCATGAGACGTCGACCGACATCCATCAACATTTCGGGTTAAACTTTCTTTATGGTCACAATACTTTACCTTCATTTTCCAAAAATTATTATTAGCACCACGTCTTACTACCCGTTCGGGTTATACGCACTTACACTAATTAACGTGGAATCCGAACCACGGTGGAGGCCTGGCATTCAATACATTCATAAGTTGTGATTAATGCACGTCTTGTCAGAGGTAAAGGAAGGATTTGGCAATCAGTTAAATCGATGCCGGGACCGAGGATTGAACCCCGGACTCCTAGCACAGTAGTTTGACACCATAGTCCTAGACCGCTAGGTGACCTTTTTTAAAAAGTAAAAATATAAATTTATTATCTTATATATTTCAAGTTACTGGTTTTATAAAAATATATTTCAAATAAATAAATAATGTGTATTATAATTATACCTACATATTTTATATGATAAGTAATTTCATATTTCAAATAGTTTCAGAGATATAATTAAAAATGATAATTTTCGCATCATACCAGAACTCTTAAAGTCATTTTTCCAAAATATTGAGGGTAGCCATTCTGTTTGTAATATTTATAAATTTTTAGAAATGAAATTTAATCAAAATCGTTAAAAACAATTTTGAGAAAATAGATTTTTTCTCTTTTTGCCTTTCAGTAAAATACCCTGAATTTTAGGGTTAGATATCTAATTCCAAAAATCCCTCGTGGCAACCCTTTAAAAATCCTAGATACCAAGTTTTAGCCCAATCGGTACAATAGTATAGGTTCTAATTCAAGATACAGACAGACGTACATTCAAAAACAACTTTTTTGGATTTGGGGGGGTCATGAAACGTCAACATTCATTAAAATCTTGAGTTTAATTTTTTTACGATCACAATACTTTCTCTACCTGTAAGATAACGAGAAAGTAAAAGTAAGCATAACTTACTAAACTATTCCAAGATAATAACTTTATTATTATTATTATTACTAGTACCGCGTCTTACTACCCGTTCGGGTTATACGCATTTACGTTAATGCCTAATGGTAGTGTGATTCTAATATGAAATGGAGGACCTACAGCTTAACGTTGGATCCGAACCACGGTGGAGGCCTGGCATTCAACACAATCCTAAGTTGTGATTAATACAAGTCTTGTCAGAGGTGAAATAAGGGTTTGGAAATCAGATAAATCGATGCCAATACCGAGGATTGAACCCTGGACCCCCAACATAGAAGTTTGACACCTTACTCCTAAACCACCAGCTCACCCGATAGTAACTAAAGGAACTATATCAGTACAGTCACCAATGTAACTATTTCCAGAAAGTAGTTAGCTAAGTTATTTCAAGACAATAACTAATGTAACTAAGTACTTGTAGGTGACCGGGCGGTCTAGGGGTAAGGTGTCAGACTTCTGTGCTGGCGGCCGGGGTTCAATCCTCGGTCCCGTCAAAGATTTATCTGGTTACCAAAACCTTCCTTCACCTCGGACAAGACATCCTGTGAAAGTGGGGAATGCCAGGCCTCCACCGTGGTTCGGATTCCACGTTAAACTGTAGGTCCTCTATTTCATCACACAATCACCCTACCATTACACATTAGCGTAAGTGCGTACAACCCGAGCGGGTAGTAAGCCGCGGTGATAATAATAAAAATAATAATAATGATAATAATAATAACTAAGTACTTAAGTGGGCTTTTACTAAAGCGCTCAAACAGCGCTTAAACAGAATTCCTGCTTTAGTTAAGATACAATTCACTAATTCATAATATAGCTCACACTAAATGGAGGCAAAATATATTAAAATGTCGCTATATGACTAAACAAATTATATTTAAAATTGTATTATTGTAAAAAAAAATATTGGAATTTTTAGATTAGCTTATGTTTAAAAATGACTCACGCGAAGTGTCGTAGTGTTGAGCTTAAAGTAAATGGTAATAGCCATAAGTTTAACCGTACTAAAAATTGTACATTTATACGTTTTTAGACTAAATGACGAGTCTCGTCGGTTTCAGTGTGTGTGTGTGTGTGTGTGGGTCTATTTTTCTGTCCAAAGATGCTTTGATATCTTGTCCGGTTCCCGCCATATCCTAAATGAAAGCAGAGCTTCAGCCATTTACGGGCCATCCTGTAGTTACGTGAAGCTGTTGGTAAATGCGCAGTTCAACCCGTAAGAAGGTGTCTTATTTACCAAACTTGAGGACCTTTGTCCGACCAGGAAAAAAGTCTAACAACGTCGGAAGGCGTCTAAAGACAGTGTCGAAGCCATTGTGTGGGCCTCTATTCAACCCCATGTTAACCAGAGCACATAAAACACCTTATGATACTGTCAGACAAAATGTCGGCCTGCCTTATTAGTGAATGATAACGGTAGATTTAAATAAGTTATTAACAACGTGACATATTTCCAATAATTAGAGCCAAATAAAAATGGTGAGACGCGATAAAGCTAAAAGTGCCATACAAAGATGGAATCAAGTACCTTTTCCTTTGTTAGTTTTTAGTTATGATTTACAATGTTTTTGGAAAGAGAAATAAAACGAAATTGTCTTGTTACACGAAATCCTCCTATAAAACGAAATAACACCGCTTTTACAAAGAAAAATATCTTTAAATACACAAGAAATTAAGCAGAAATGTTGACCATGCTGTAATTCTATTAGTATTTTGTTTTAGTTTAAGCTAACATTCGGCTACACAATTGTTATACATTTTAATTTGGTATACATTGTCTCATTATGTAAATAATACCTAAACACCTCAGATTACATGTAATTTGGAATAAGCATGAAATAACACCGAAAAGTGAGATTTAAAAAACAAAATTTAAGTAAAAATAAAACATTTTTACGGGGCTCTACCAATAACCTAAATTATTTATCATAATAATAATAATAATATTTAGCACCGCGTCTTACTACCCGTACGGGTTATACGCTTTAAGTACTAATTACTATATTGGATTAGGAATTGGGAAGGTTGAATTAGAGGAAGTGAACCCGCATTTGCGTGGAGGGAGAGTGGAAAACCATTTAGGAAAAA
>CABFVX010005847.1:0-12936 GCA_902151425.1 Timema shepardi
CCGCGCACCTCCCCGCATCTACAACATATCACCCTTTCCATTAATTTCTCCGCCGCGCCTTAGTATACTGGGTTTAAGCCTACTGTGAAGGAAGTGTTCGGTAATCAGATAAATCTGTGCCGCGACCGAGGATTGAACCCTGGACTTCCAGAACAGAATTCTGACACCTAACCCCTAAACCACCAGGTCACCTTGTTTATGTGTTATTGTACGATTTTGAAGGAATTCACTTTTAAGTGCGGTCGAAACTGATATTAATAGTAATATTTTTAAGGTTTTTACATAATTAATCAAAGGTGAAAGCTTCAAATCACATGACTTAGTGAATAATCATAGGTATTTTTTTTGTAACTGTCAAAAAGGTTTCTTCCTGTCTAAATATGACGGTAATTTGTAGGCACACTATCTTACTACTAAGTATCTATACGCTACGATGTAAAAGGATGGTTCGAATTCTCTATTTTGAACAGGAGACATTTGTAGACCCTTAAATGTTGGCGCACACCTGTTAATATAGTATAGATTTTACTTATTTTAAAATTATTTCGTACGAGAATGGGGAAAACTCAAATTGGGAATATTTTCCGAATTGTTGTGGAACGACACCAACATAAACCGAACCAATACGATGCGATACGTTAAGGTGTGCGCCAACCTTAACAAAACATGGTTTTCAGCTGGCGAAACCGGCGCCACTTGTTACAAAAACAATCACACGTAACCCGGTATATGCAATAGTCAGAGAGATAATAGTGGTAAATTAGTTGGAATTATTAAATATGTGAGAGCTATTAAATTAAGAAACATTTTAAGAAATTAGTAGTGAGGGGCGTTTAAATCTTACTAAGGATATGACTTGTACAATACTCTTAGAGTAAATATCGTTCCAAACAAATAGTCAATGATATATTAAATATTAATAGAGTTAAAATGACGTTAAATTACATTAAAATGTAATCGAAGTTACAATTTGGCGTGGTAGTAGTAAGACGCGGTGCTAAAAAAAACCCTAGGAGACTAAAGGCACATTAATTGTAGGTGGCAGCATTTTAATAATTGACAAAAGAGGTCTGATATATAAACATCAGTTTTATGAATTTTGGATTAAAAAAATTATAGTAGTAGGTGCTTGGAGATGTTCAGTACTTTAAAATTTTCACTAATCTGACTGAATAGCTAGTGATGTTTCTTTAAAACGATGTTTTTTGGTGGTTTTTTTTTACATTTGTTAGTAGGAAAAGTTTTTTTCTTAGGTGATGTTACCGCGATAAAATTATAAATTTTCATGATGTAATCTTTACGATACATATCACAAGTACAATAGTATTTGGTTGATATGATTTAACTAATTATATTTTTGGATTTAAGGTTCTGTTTAAGAGTATGTAAAAGAGTGTTGATGTTGTTAAGAGTATTTTTTATTTTGATAGTTGAAAACAAGTTTTATAAATTTGATTGACTTTTAAAATGTGTTATTTGATTTTTAACTTCATGTGGTGGTGCCTTCAGCCTCTTTACTATTTTGTCATTTACATATTAGTTGATGGTATTCCTTAATTCTACGTTCTTCAATCATCCTGATTCCTGATGATGGTGATTATTCGCCGAAACATGTCGATAGTTATTTTCGTATAGAATACTAGTTACATTATTTCAAGAAGCTAAGGACTACTTTCAACTACAGGGATAAGACCTTTTTAACTATCAATTTTCAATTTGTTTACTGATTATATTTAATGTCGTAACAAAGCTACACTCTATATAACCCGCCTCAGTGGTGTATTTGACCAACGCGCTAGTCGTGTTGAGCTCGACTGCTGAGTACGGGGAGATCGAGGTTCGAATCTCGGTCGGGTGAACTGAAGGTTTTTTTCCTAAATTGTTTTCCACTCTCCCTCCACGCAAATGCGGTTTCACTTCCTCTAATTCAACCTTCCCAATTCCTAATCCATTAGCGTAATTAGTACTTAAAGCGTATAACCCGAACGGGTAGTAAGACGCGGTGCTAAATAATTATAATAATACACTCTATATACTTAAATTCATAACTGAAACTGCTTACTTTATATTTACTTTTAACTCCAAGTTTTGTCATCTTTAAGTCCTCATTCTCTTTATAAAATAGATTTTATCTCAATTTTATAATTTTCTTATATAATAATACATTATCACCAGTTGTAATCGTCTTTTCCTAATTGTATATAACATCACTACTTAAATATATTTTAAATTTTTATCTTATTATCTTTATTTCTACTTATGCAACAAATTTGTAACTTTCATTAAATTTTAGTTTTATTCTGGTTTATGTAAGTGCAATTACCTCTTTACCCTCTCTTAATCGATTCTTTAATAATTATAACTTTCTTACTTTTGAATATACTTTTGAATATTTGTTTGAAACCATTTTTACACTACAAATACTGTAAAAGTCATATCCTCTTTAAGATTATAACCAGCAATTATTAGTCTTGACATTTCTGATTGTATACAAATTAAAAGCTTAAGTGGCAACAATCGATATTAAATATCTTACCCGTTTATCTTTATTGCAGTATTTAACGTGCACTTTCCGAACATTCGTTCTATGAGCACACACCCAGCCTTAGCACCTATATATTCTTATTGGATAGCAGGACATAAAAAACTAACTTAACTTAGGAGACGATACGTCTAAAGCTACACAGCCAGTCTTAGACCCTAGCTATTTAATAATTGTAGCATATATTAGAACAACCCAAATTTAAATATAGTTAAAATATCTTTGTTAAGTATAACCACCCGGAATTTGACTAGGATTCCTTGGATTTTATCGTATAGCCGTGGTAGCTTGCACAATCTTTACCAATTTACCATCAATTTTTAACTCAAAATCCCACTGATTTATCTAATCAAATACTGCACAAATTATAAATAATAATTTAACCAATTTATAGTTAAATTTCTTATTGCAGAAAAATTAACATGTAAAATATTTATCTAATAAATTTACTAAACAAGAATGAAACAGTAATTGTTTTTAAAAATCTGGATCAAATAAATATATCATTAATAAAAAACTCCATGGTGTGAGCCCCGCAAGGCAGCTATACCTACCGAGCGGCCACCACCGATAGTGATGATAGTGCCTATATTTGCAGATAGAGGGTCTCATGTGGTCAGCAAAACGAGCCCTTGGGCCGTTAATCTCAGTTTTCTAAACCGGTGCTGGTATAGCTCCTAATTTGACCTCACGAGGCTGAGTTTGACCCCGTCCCAGACACACTGCTTCACAGATAAATTTTGGAAGTGCCGGGGATCGAACTCTGTAGCCAGAAACTCTTATCACTAGACCACAAAGGCAGTTAATATATATCATATTCTGAAAATTGACACCTGGACACGGGAATCGAACCCGGGACCTTTAGCTTGGTACGCCAATGCACTAACCACTGAGCTATCCAGGAATCGCCCTGTGCCCAGGGTCATTCTTCACTCATATTTTAAGGCAGAGTTTGTGATGGACGTGCGGAAATCGTCGGCTACGAATGTGTGATTTTATTATGATCACGAGCTATCAGATAACGCAGCCACCTTCGACTAAGTAGTTGGCTTATTACTGCCACTTGTACAACTATTATAGTTGTAAGGGATTGCATATTTAAGAATCAAACAGCAGAAACTATTATGTATGCTTTTAGTGATAGCTCGTGATCTTAATAAAATCACACATTTATTCCAAAAGTCCCGGGTTGTATTCCCATGTCCAGGTGCCACTTTTCAATTTTCAGAATATGATATCTAGATGGAGTAATCCTTACTAAAAGCATGAATATATTTAATAAGCGTGATGAATGAGCGTGGCGGCACTAGGCGACAACAAATTTAAATAAAGAGAAAAGGTCATTAAACTCCAGGACACCTTTGAGAGATACTCAAGAAATGTTGATTTCACCATGGGGAGAAAATTAAAGTATATGATTGTACTGAAGCATTATTTGATATCTTTTGACCAACACAAGTTTTACTTTAAAAAACTGCTAAAACACTTACCTTTTCTCGCGTCCCATACACCCCCACCTTAAAGGAAATATATGGAGAGTGGAGAACAGCTCAGAAAAAAAAAATCACTTTCGCGCACCCGGTTGAGATTCAAACCCCAACCACCCCTTCTTCGGAAAACCATTCTTGATGATCGGTGTGGGTCCTTTTCCAAGTTAAACTACTCGAGGTGATCAGTAATCACGGCTGCTTGCCTAAAAAAAAAACTTGTTCGGGTGCATAGCTTTAGTTGGATTGAAGTAGGAAGAACCTTTTGGAAAATACAAATATATTTGTTTAGGGCAACATTGATAACACTTTTCTATAGTATTAGTTTATCATTATTAAGAGTATTTATCAAAATGATCAGCTACAGTTCACATAGCTTACCGTATGAATATATTAAAAGAACCCTATCAAGGTTTGTAACTTTCAGATACTGTCTTTCATACTAAATTGCATTTCCCTGCCTGTGAAGTCGAATGGTCTAACTCTTAGTCGTCACTCTCGAATAGACTGTACTGCCGATGACAAGGAGATCGAAGATCAAATCCGAGTTGTGTATACTTATGGTAGTTTTTCCTAAATGGGTAATCACTCTCAGTAGCGTGGATGTCCTACGGCGGCAATTTGACCTTTGACCCCGATTTGTAGAGTTCATTGACCTACTTTCCACATCCAGTTAATTTACCGTTATTCTCCCACCCACATCTTCCTCCCCCTTAGATTATTTTCCGTGAGCAGTGTATTGTGATATCAATTAACCTTTTTTTTCCACATCCGGTTAACTCCCCCACCCTCCCCCGAGACCATGCCCCCCGACAGAGGCCACCACAGTGGCTCATGGGCTTATCTCATTTGATTTTAATGTGTGCCCCAAGGGTTTTGGATAGGGAGGAGCGTACAGTCTCGGGCACTCCCCCCGTGACGTGCCTGCATAGGGGTTCAAACCCTGGACCAGAATTAAAAATACAGTGTTTTGAGCTCGCCCCTCGGAATCCACAGACTAAGGAGCGGACTTGGGCGTCGGGCCTAGTGTGCCCCAGGGTGTGCACTCCGTGTGTCCGGGTAGTTTTTATTTATTGGTGGGAGAAGCAAACTAACTTGTCAGGATTTTAGATAGATCAACAGATCAAATAGTAAGAGAATAACCGCTGTTCGCATGGTTTATTAGATGCAATTTATGGGGGTGAACACACTCAGGCCCCCACCCCCCAAATATGTAAGCTCTGTTTCAGCTTACCGGTTTTAATTAATTTATTTATATGATAAATAAAATTGGCCATATGATTAATCAATATATTTTATATCTGAACATTTCTCATGTGTTTTCTAAAACTGGGCCTCATTTTTTTAAATCACAGTTCAATTTGTTAGATTAGTAAATTACACTGACTGGGAATGAGTTTATAAAATTTGTTTTTTATCTGAATCGGTGATAGCACAGTCTAAGGCATCACTATCGTGTTATACTAAATTGCCGATGCCAGGGTTATCAACGTTTGCTTCCCGTTCTGGTGTACTGAGATTGATTTTCTCACCCCAAGCAAATGAAGATACACAACGTATTAATATATTGAATTTGTTTGGTAGAAAGAACAGAACTATAGTATGATTTTGTTAGGAAGAGCAGACAACATTGATTATCTGCAGATCACATGAGTCCCTTACCATCGGTCAGTTTCTCACTGACTTGACGTATGAATAAATTTAATTTATTTGATATCATTTCTATTATATCATAATCAACAAAGGTAAAACTTTATTAGTGAATTAATTTTGATACTCTTCCAACAAGTAAACTAACTTGTCAGGATTTGAGGTAGATATTATTACTTGTTGGGTCAGTTAAATAGAAAAGAGATCAAATAGTAAGAGAATAACCGCTGTTCGCATGATTTAATAATTGCAATTTCAGGGGGTGAACACGCGCAAGCCCCCCAAAAATATGTAATCTATGTTTCAGCTTACCGGTTTTAATTTATTTATATGATAAATAAGATAGGTCATATGATTAATCAATATATTTTATATCTGAACATTTCTCATGTGTTTTCTAAAATTGGGCCCCATTTTTTTAAATCACAGTTCAATTTGTTTGATTAGTAAATTAAACTGATTGGGAATGCGTTTTATAAAACTTGTTATTTACCTGCATCGATGATAGCATAGTCTAAGGCATCACTATCGTGATATACTAAACTGCCGATGCCAGGGTTATCGACGTTTGCTTTCCGTTATGGTGTACCGAGATTGATTTTCTCACCCCAAACAAATGCGGATACATATTATAAGTATTATTCATATCAAGCGAAAAATCTGATCGACCAACAAAACCCCTTTTTTGATTTTTGCTTAGCTTGCATATTTTCTCGCATCCTATTGGCTAATAATAAAATTTAATTTCGTTTCGTTAATAAATTAGATGTAATGTACCGTTACTTGATCAATTGTGTCTTGATCATCGTTGCGTACTGTGACAGCTCAAGAACCGTGACAGATATCGATGTTAGAATTCCTATGGTCACTCCATTATCTAATTCTGATGGAGGAGGTTGGAATCGAGTCTCTGGTGGAACATTTTCTTAATTAATATATAGACGCTTAGCTAGAAAGGGTGCTTGTAACTCATCTGGTTATGTAGGTGGAGATCGTGGTTCGAATCCCCTCTGATGTGTACTGTCACTCTCGTGTTTGACTCGTCTGCTGAGAACGAGGAGCGCGTGGTTTGAACCCCAGCCGGTGGCGCTGAGGGTGATTTTTTCCACGCAATTGTGTGTGCACTTCCTCACCCGATCGGATAGTAAGACGCTATGCCAAGTTTGGCTATAAAGACATCAACATTGATCGTCTACAGATCACATGACAGCCAGTATCTCACTGACATGACATATGAATATATTTAATTTTTTTGGTATCATTTCTATTACCTCATAATCAGCAAAAATAACACTATTAGTGAAGTAATTTTGAAACTCTCCCAATATCACATGACTTGACGTGAGTCCCTTACCGGCTGTCAGTAACTCACTGACTTGACGTATGAATATATTTAATTTGTTCGGTAGAAAGAACAAATACAATCTTATATTTTATTTTGCAATCAACATTGACTATGGAACAGAACTATAGTATGATTATGGTAGGAAGATATGTTTAAAAGTACAAACTTTATTGTCAAATTACGAACGTGCCGTATGAATATATTTAAGTTGTGTGGTAGGAAGAACAGAACTATAGTTTGACTCTGGTATGAAGAACAGTTTAAAAGTACAAACTTTATGGTCGGATCACGGACTTGCCGTATGAATATATTTAAGTTCTTGGGTGTGAAGAACAGTTTAGAGTCGCTAGGAAGAACAGTTTAGAATATTCACACATAATTTACTGTCAAGTGTAGCTTGACGTAATTGTGCTTTCCAGTCAAAACCCTACTATAGGAATCCTTTTACAGTACATAATAATCATATTGTCAATGATAGTGTGTCGAAGACACTTAACGCTCACGCCATTGTATGACACAAATATCAGTGTCCTGGAGCTGACCGGAATTTTCCTGATTGAACGTGTTTACCAGTAATAACTGCCCTGAGGCCCCTGAAAATGATCGTAAATGCTCTCTTGGTACACTGAGGGGAGATCTGTGTGCCAAGATTGTGGTCACTCATTAGTAATCAAACTCCACTCCTCTCAGTCTGTGGATTCCAAGGGGCGAGCTTCAGACACTGCACTATAGTATGATTCTGGTAGGAAGAACAGTTTAGAAGTACAAACTGTATGGTCAAATCACGAACTTGCCATATGAATATATTTAATTGGTTTGGTGTAATTTCTATTACCTCATAATCAGCAAATATAACACTTTATTAGTGAATTAAATTTGATACGCTTCCAAGATCACATGAGTTATTTACCTGCCGCCGGTATCTCTCTGACTTAACGTATGAATATATTTAATTTGTTTGGTAGAAAGAACAAATACAAGCTTATATTGTTTGCAATCACTGAACAGTACTATATTATGATTCTGGTAGGAAGAGAGTTTAAAAATACAAACTTTATGGTCAAAGCATGGACTTGCCTTATGAATATATGTAAGTTGTTTGGTAGGAAGAACCGTTTAGAATCGGTGGGAGGAACAGTTTAGAATATTCACACATATTTTCTGTCAAGTGTGCTGGAACATTTCTACCTTACTCGTGGTACATGTTGGTATGGTGAATAACTATACAACCAATTTTTACAAGGAAGAGATGGCGGTCCCTAAAATCATGGTGAGGTTTAGTGACTGAATGGTATAAGGCGTCACTCTCGTGTTTGACTCGCCTGTTGAAAGCGAGGAGAGCGTTTTTTGAACCACAACCGTGTGCACTGAGGGTGAATTTTCCACGCAATTGCATGTACATTTCCTCACCCTTATCATATTAGCGTGTAACCCAAGACGCATGCCCCTCCAGACATCAACATTGATCGTCTGCAGATCACATGAGGCCTTATCAGGCGGTCAGTATCTTACTGACTTGATGTATGAACATATTTAATGTGTTTGGTAGAAAGAACATAACTATAGTTTGCTTCTGTAGTCGGTATCTCACTGACTTGACGTATGGATATATTTAATTTGTTTGGTAGAAAGAACCATTAACAACTTATATTTTTTAATCAACATTGCCGTAGGAAAAATAGTTTAAAATACAAACTTTCTGCTCCGTATCTATCAGACCACGGACTTGCCGTATGAATATATTTAAGTTGTTTGGTAGGAGGAACAGTTTAGAATATTCACACATGAATCTTGAAGTAATTGTGCTTTTTGGTCAAAACCCTACCATAGGATTGCTTTACCGTAGATAAAAATCAAATCGTTAGTTACACTTAGCACAGCACTCTTGGCGTAATAATTAGGAAGCTGACTGGTATTGAACATGTAATGAATGTTCTGGGGCCACGGAAAATTAACAGCAAATGCTCTCTTCGATAGTTTCTTCACTCATTAGTAATCAGGCTTAGAATTGACATCATTATTCACTGCGCCAACGGGTACACATTAAAATTGTAAACGATTGTACGGGTAATAAATTAGCCTTACCACCCAGGCCTAGTAATGACAAGGGCTTCCTGGGGAATAACTCACAGAGTTGTACTGAACCAGTGTTAGTAAGTATGTTCAGCCACCTGGTAGGGCCCCGGATGTGGAAAGGGGGTCAGGGAAAATCACAGATAGACATTTCCAAAAGCTCACACTTGATGTTTGATATTCGTTGAGAGAGGATGCTTCTCTACACGTCGCGGGAAGAGTGCCCGACGCCATGCACCGCACATTTCCCCACCAATAAACAAAAACTACCCTGACACACGGAGTGCACACCCTGGGGAACACTAGGCCTGACGCCCAAGTTCACTCCTCAGTCTGTGGATTCCGAGGGGCGAGCTCCAAACACTATCTGTTTAATTATGGTCCAGGGTTTGAACCCCCATGCAGGCACGTCGCGGGAGGAGTGCCAGAGACTGCACGCTCCCCCCTATCCAAAATCCTTGTGGCACACATTAAAATCAAATGGGCTAAACCCATGAACCACTTTGGTGGCCTCTGTCTGGGGGAATGGTCTAGGGGGAGGGTGGAGGAAGAATTAACCGGATGTGGAAAGAAGGTTAATTGACATAAAAAAAATACACTGCTCACGGAAAATAACCTCGGGGGAGGTGGATGTGGGTGGGGAATAATGGTAAATTAACCGGATGTGGAAAGTAGGTCTCTCCAAATCGGGGTCAAAGGTCAAATTTCTGCGGTAGGACATCCACTCTACTACTTTCCCTCCACGCAATACGGATAAACTGCGAAGTGTTACGCGTTTTCTCTACCTGTCTGAGCCATCCTCAACTAACGACAAATTATATAAATACACAGTGAGTGTGGGTAAAGTATGTGAACCACCCAGCACTATTGGGCACGTGGGCTAAATGTAAGGCTCATATAGTTTAGTTAGTCCCTGATGAGAGGGTAGGGGCTGAGTGTACTGAGATTTATTTTCCTTAAACGTTTTGACACATTTCTTCTGCATTAATGAAGCTCCATTTTCTCTAACTTATACCTTATTCATCCCTACTCAATATTTATTATAATTAAATTCATATAATCCGGGTGGGTAGTAAGACGTGAGGAGAAAAAGTCCAAGTTTCATAAGAAGGTTCTTTTAGAAAACATAAACATATGTTCTTACTGTCAACATTAAAACCTTATAATAACATTTTACTATACTATTAGTGTGATTTTATAAGTGTTGATATGTTGAAGTGTTGATATGTTGAAGTGTTGATATCAAAAGTGACAGATTCAGATCACATGACTAGACATATAATACGTGAAAATAGATATATTTTCTAGCTGTCGTGAAAGTACCTTCCTATGAAAATGATACTCATGCCTAATTCCGATACGCTATAGCCTATAATTTGTTGTCTTAGTGTAAACGACCAAGGTAAGCCTACCATATTGTATGAGTAAATGTAGAGTACAGTCAATTTGATAGGTGGTATTCAAGGTTAATCGCGTTGTAAAGTAAATATAATGGGGTACCTCCAGCATGGCCGCCAGGGTGCCAAGCTAAACGTGTTGGACTCTAAACAAGAACCTCCTCTATATCTCTAGTTTGTCCTTGTATTGCCTCGTGAATAGCAATAATAATTGTTGTGTAATTGGGCCCATTCAGGCTGACTGACGTGTTGTGTGTTTCGAACACTTCCCGCATTGTAGCTGCCAACCAGGAGTAACTTATTACTTAACAATGCCCAGAATATTACAAGGCTATACATGAGCGCAACTTAAACATGTAATCTCACTCCATGTTGCGACTTTGTTGGGTCGAAACCGGATATGTAACTTAAATGAGTAAATGTGTCTAACATTTGTGTGTGTGTGTGTGTGTGTATATATANATATATATATATATATATATGATAAAGAACATTAAAAAGTATTATAATAATGAATATACAGTAGAGAACAGCAAATAATACATATAATAAATTCTACACAGTTCTACACAGTTTAATCCTGATCATGTTTAAGGAATTTAATAAAATAAATATGTAACTTCATCCAGAAATTCCTTAAACATGATCAGGATAAAACTGTGTATAACTGTGTAGAATTTATTATATGTATTATTTGCTGTTCTCTACTGTATAGGTGACCTGGCGGTCTAGGGGGTAAGGTGTCAGACTTCTGTACTGGCGGCCGGGGTTCAATCCTCGGTCCCGGCACAAATTTATCTGATTACCAAACCCTTCCTTCACCTCTGACAAGACATCTTGTGAATGTGAGGAATGCCAGGTCTCCACCGTGGTTCGGATCCCACGTTAAACTTTAGGTCCTTCATTTCATCTCACAATTACCCTACCATTACATATTAGCGTAAGTGCGTATAACCCAAACGGGTAGTAAGACGCGGTGCTAATAATAATAATAATAATAATAATCTACTCTATATCCATTATTATAATACTTTTTAATGTACTATATTATTTATTAGTATATAGGCATTATGTAACATTCGTATGTTTAATTTATCCGAAAATTGAAAATACCATATACTGAAGAAAGAGAGTTCTTGGTATCTAATTAAAACTACTCTTGACAATGTTTTTATACTCATCATTCGTCTTAAATATCCATATATATTTTCACCTATGTCTTAGGTCATATCAATTATCAAAATAGTTATAAAATATGAGTTAGCTTAGATTAGATTAGATCAGATCAAATCAAATTAGAAAATTCAAAGAAATTAATCAAAAAACTAAACTAAATAATCAAGTAAAAAAGACAACGGATTTTCTGTTTAAGAATATCAACTAAACCTTTTTTGTTGATATTGCATGGGTCTAATTTCCACGTGTGCACACTGTCTAGGAATATAAAATGAGGCCCTTAGCTAACCTAAAATGGACAGCCCTAATCTACAACATAATGCTGTATTATTCTTATGACCTGCTTCGGTGGTAGCATGGTTTAAGACAGGGATGTGAACACTATGGCCCTCAGATGTGTTCAATCCGGCCCAAAGGATACATAATTTAAATGCATTGCATTTCGAAACAGTCTTTTTTTAAACACAGCAGAACTGTATTTTTTATATAAAAGTAAAATCATGCCTTAATCAACATTTACAAACATTGTAAATCATGCACAAAAATACACGGCAGTGGTTGCATTTTCATTTTCATTCGAACAAATGTTTTAAACCATGAAACTTAGGGAAAGTGATCTTATAAACCGATTTACTTATGAGCATCTATCTGTATTGGTGTTTATGATTGTTTCGTATTCTCAATATATTTAAACTTATTCGTGTCAGTCAAGGATGTTTTTTTAAACTGAATTTTTAAGAAAAATTAGGTAATAAAGGTATTTGGCCCGAATTTTTTTATTTGGCCCTTTTGTAAGTTGATTTGCACATCCCTGGTATAAGGCGTCAATCTCGCTATAGACGAGAACGCCGATGGCAGGATGATCGGGGTTCAAATCTCGGTCGGGTGTACCGAGGTTTTTTTCTTAAATTCTTTCTCAATCTCCCTCCACGCAAATGCGGGTACACTTCATATAGATTCACCCTTCCTCTTCCCTAAGTCACTAGCGTAATTAATACGGATGCACATAGCCTGAACAGGTAATAATAAGACGCGGTGCTAAGTATTAATCTATAGGCCTATTCTTATGGCATAGCCCGCATTGGTGGTCCCACGGACTGAATGTCAAGCCCATCTAGTCTGGTTCGTCATTGACGTGAAGGTCGGGGTGCGAGTCCCGACAGGATGTGCTGAAGTGTTTTTTTTTACCCTATATTGTTTCCCCACCCTCCCTCCTACCAAAAGGTGATTTACATTTCCTCCAAATGCTACCTTCGTCATCCTTAT
>CABFVX010005847.1:13129-46129 GCA_902151425.1 Timema shepardi
CCCCCACCACCACCACCAGTGTAAGTAACCCAGGCGGTTGGTAAGACTTGATGTAGAAAATGTATAAAGCCTAAAAAAAATACAAAAATGTTTGTTTAAAAACAATAATTACCTCTGCTAAGGCCCCTGGCGACGGAAGCTTGGACACGAATAGATCACGTGACTCAATCTCTTTTTTTGAGTGCCACAGTTTATTAAAGAAAGAACAATATATGTGTTTCCTGTACGAATAAATGTTTTTCAAGGCTTTACACTATTATAGTGGAATTGCGGTAGGGAGGTCGGAAGATAGGTTTAAAACGTCTATAAAAATTGTTTTCTTAAAAATATGTTCGACAACGATATTGTTTAAATTATTTTATAAGTATTGATATTAACTATCGAAATTGACAGCTCATCGCATGGCTTGACCTATGAATATTTGAACATAGTTTTAGTAATCTTTGTAACTGTCAGATGCAGTAAGATACTGGTAGGAAGGTACGTTTATAATGTAATACCAATGAATTATATATTTAACGTGATCACTACTCCTATAAACGTAAATACGCTGCCCGATATCGCATGACATTATTCATATAAAAACAGTTAAAATTTAATTCCCACGCCGATTAGGCCTGTTACCTTTACTAGTTCTCAGTCTAGAGTTTGTGTTTAACCTCCACTCACTTATGCTCTACGCATGTATTTCTTCGCATTGCACCCCTCCCCTTATTCCTCCCGTGTTTATTTCCAAACCTTCGCTTTCGAGGAAGACTCCGGCCTGTCAGGCAGGGCAAGAGGAAAGAGCATTGCAGCACATAGCGACCCAACAGCTAAAATAATATAAAAAAATAACCCGCTTTGGTGGCCGCACAGTCTAACGCGCTACTCTCGCAGTATACTAGACTGCCTATGATGGGAATATCGAGGTTCGAATCTCGATAGGGTGCACTGAGGATGGTTTTTCCAAAATGGTTCTACACTCTCCTTCCTCGCAAATGCGGGTAAACTTTAAATATAACCTTTATAATCCCTAAAACCACTAGCGTAAATAATACATAAACGTATATCTCGAACGGGTATTAAGAGGCACTGCTAAAAAAAATTAAAATATTATTAAATTTAGAATTTAAAAGCTTATTACGTACATTTATTATTAATGAATTAAAGGGCTTGATAAAATAATATTGTTACGAAGGTTTACTATTATTATTAGTATTAGTTTATAGGTACTGGATCACACACCTAGACAGACATTGTGACATTATTTGGGTTTACATGTGGTATTGATATGTTATTTATGAAAAGTGACAGTTATTGCAGATTACGTGATATATCATATAATAAATATATTAAAACTGTTTTAGTAAGTTGTATACAATAACTGTAAAAAGTTTAATCCTAACTAAATAAACTTGACTTTCCTAACACGCAATTTCACTATACCTTTAACCTACGCCGTTGGTAATTTGTTCTAAAGGTGCAAAGCTAACTTTAACATTGGATTTAACCCTTTTCAGTGGCCGAATGTTCTACTGCGTCACTCTCGTTATAGACTGGCCTGCGGAAGACAGTCATATTGGGTTTCGAATCCTGGTCGGGTCTACTGATGGTAATTTTTCCTAAATGATTTCCCCACTCACCTTCCACGTAAATGCAAGTATATCACCTCTAAAATATCTCCTTATTAATCCCCAACTCAACTTTACTATCACATATCGTATTAACGGTGGCTGAAGGTCATGTTCGAATCTCTGCCGTGTTTACGAAGGGTGATTTTCCTACGTTTACATGATTGTGATCCATCACTATGGTTTACTCATCCCCTCTCCACGCCAGCTCAATTTGATACGATTATTTTTATGTTTTTATTCACTACTGTGATAAACCTTGCTTTGTGTTATTTATTAAGATTTAGGTTAGCCTTTTTGAAATTAAGAATAATAAGATAAGGTTCATTATTGAAATTATTATTTTATAAATACGGCGAACAATTTAAATGTTCCTGAAAGGAAACTGTGCCCAACTCTAGAGTCCGACCGTCTTTTTTTCAGTGACCGTACCATAGTGACTCTTACAAACACCACACCCAAAAATGTATTTAAAAAAACCAACTTAACATGCTCTCGAGTAACCCTCTTCCTCTTCTAAGATACCTACTAGCAGAGATAACTGTAATGTCTTATCCACAATCTCGCAGAGACGATCCGAGGATGTAATGTCTCATCCACAATCTTGCGGAGACGATCCGAGGATGTAGCGTCTCATCCACACTCTCGCAGAGACGATCCGAGGATGTAATGTCTCATACATACTCTCGCAGAGACGATCCGAGGATGTAATGACTCATACATACTCTCGCATAGATGATCCGAGGATGTAGTGTCTCATCCACACTCTCGCAGAGTCGATCCGAGAATGTAATGTCTCATACATACTCTCGCATAGACGATCCGAGGATGTAGTGTCTCATCCACACTCTCGCAGAGACGATCCGAGGATGTAATGTCTCATACATACTCTCGTATAGACGATCAGAGGATGTAATGTCTCATACATACTCTCGCAGAGACGATCCGAGGATGTAATGTCTCATACATACTCTCGCAGAGACGATCCGAGGATGTAATGTCTCATCTATACTCTCGTATAGACGAACCGAGGATGTAGTGTCTCATACATACTCTCGCAGAGACGATCTGAGGATGTAGTGTCTCATTCACACTCTCGCGGAGACGAACCGAGGATGTAATGTCTCATACATACTCTCGCGGAGACGATCCGAGGATGTAGTGTCTCATACATACTCTCGCAGAGACGATCCGAGGATGTAGTGTCTCATCCACACTCTCGCAGAGACGATCCGAGAATGTAATGTCTCATACATACTCTCGCGGAGACGATTCGAAGATGTAGTGTCTCATCCACACTCTCGCGGAGACGAACCGAGGATGTAATGTCTCATACATACTCTCGCGGAGACGATCCGAGGATGTAGTGTCTCATCCATACTCTCGCAGAGACGATCCGAGGATGTAATGTCTCATACATACTCTCGCAGAGACGATCCGATGATGTAGTGTCTCATACATACTCTCGCAGAGACGATCCGAGGATGTAGTGTCTCATCCACACTCTCGCAGAGACGATCCGAGGATGTAAGTCTCATACATACTCTCGCGGAGACGATCCGAGGATGTAGTGTCTCATCCAGACTCTCGCAGAGACGATCCGAGGATGTAGTGTCTCATCCATACTCTCGCGGAGACGAACCGAGGATGTAATGTCTCATACATACTCTCGCGGAGACGATCCGAGGATGTAGTGTCTCATCCATACTCATCGCAGAGACGATCCGATGATGTAGTGTCTCATACATACTCTCGCGGAGACGATCCGAGGATGTAGTGTCTCATCCATACTCTCGCGGAGACGATCCGACGATGTAGTGTCTTATCCACACTCTCGCGGAGACGATCCGAGGATGTAATGTCTTATCCACACTCTCGCGGAGACAATCCGAGGATGTAGTGTCTTATCCACACTCTCGCGGAGACGATCCGAGGATGTAATGTCTTATCCACACTCTCGCGGAGACGATCCAGAGGATGTAGTGTCTTATTCACACTCTCGCGGAGACGATCCGAGGATGTAATGTCTTATCCACACTCACTCGGAGACGATCCGAGGGTGTAGTGTCTCATCCATACTCTCGCGGAGACGATCCGACGATGTAGTGTCTTATCCACACTCTCGCGGAGACGATCCGAGGATGTCATGTCTTATCCACACTCTCGCGGAGACGATCCGAGGATGTAGTGTCTCATCTACACTCTCGCAGAGACGATCCGAGGATGTAGTGTCTCATTAACACTCTCGCAGAGACGATCCGAGGACGTAATGTTTCATACATACTCTCGCAGAGACGATCCGAGGAAGCCAAAGTTTGAGAATGTAGCAGCTGCTCCCGCCTTTTTCTCGCCAAGGTGACACTCAGGTCCGTGTCGGTCTTTGGCGTTTGATTCAAAGGGCAATAATAGAGCTAACCTCACTCGCTATATAAAGGCACATAAAATTGATGTCTCAAATTCTACGGTGATGGCTAAAAATATCTGTAAACCGATAAAACAAAATAGTAGTGAGTGAATACAATGTATTTATGAAGAAATAATAACATATTTTACTAAATTAATTTAAAAATATAGTCGACCTCATTGGTCTTGAGGAAAGTGCTCGCCGATGTTCGTGGGTTAAGACTCATCCGGGGTCGACCAATTTTTCTTTAGCGTTAAAAATCCGTAGCACAGCTTCCTTCAAAGGGTAAGTAAAGCCTTCGGTCCCATGTCGATTGTGGCATGAAAAATACTCCTGGAAGGTATGTGAAAATACTTTTCCTGACAAAATTGTTAGGTCATTTCGCTATAACGCATAGAAATTCAAGTGTGCTATTGATATAATCAGTTCGTTCATAAAGTGCATGTTGACTACCTTAATAAATAACATTACATATATTTATATTTATATATGTATATGTATATATATATAAATTTTATAACTACAGCCTTTTTGATCTGGCTTCTAATAATACGGATAACGTGTTTTATTATTCTTTTAGCACCGCGTCTTACTACCCGTTCGGGCTGTACGCATATATACTAATTACACTGTTGTGACCCGCCTCGGTGGCGTAGTTGGCTAACGTGCTAGTCGTGTTGAGCTTGACTACTGAGGACGGGGAGATCGAGGTTCTAATCTTGGTCGGGTAAACTGAGGTGTTTTTCCTAAATGGTTTTCCACTCTCCCTCCACGCAAATGCTGGTTCACTTCCTCTAATTCAACCTTCCCAATTCCTAATCCATTAGCGTAATTAGTACTTAAAGCGTATAACCCGAACGGGTAGTAAGACGCGGTGCTAAATAATAATAATAATAATAATAATAATAATACACTCATGTGTTGGGGATTAGGAATGTCGAATTTAAGGGAAGTGTGCCTGCATTTGTTTGGAGAGAAAGAGGAAAACCATTTGGGAAAAGTCACCTTTAGCACACCCAACTGGGATTTAATCCTGATCTCACGTCATCGGCATTCTATTGCAAGAGTTAAACGCTTTATAATAAGCGGCTAGACCACTTTTTTAACACAGAGTAAAGCACAGTATTATTTTTTAATAAAAGAGACAATAGGTTTATTTTATTGTTTACAGTAAAGCCTAAACTGGTTGTATGGGGTCTGGTTGTTAAGTTTATCCTATAATAATAGTCTAATGTTGTGGAAGTATTAGAACTCATTAAAAAAATCCTATTAAGTGTTTTAATATAAATATGTTAAGTCTTGAATCCAACATTTTCTTTAACTGCGATCTTGAATATCCCTAAGAATTCGAGGGATTCAAGGATTTGAGAATCCCCAATTTTAACAAGTTTAAAAGTATAATTGATGATTTTTTTTTAGTGTCCATTAATGGTTAACTTTGTCTTTTTTTGGTAGGTTGCAAAGTTTTTCAACTATGTTCCCTAGTCATCCGATTCGCAAATACGTCCTACCACTTTGATCCCCTAAGTGGTTTTAGTTGAATATGTTGCCAAAACGACCAAATGATGAATTTGCTTGGTGGATATATGTGGACTTTTTTCAAAGTAATTTTTCAACTGTTGGAAAAGGACATTACACCGTGGGCAAACTAAATAATAACCTTGAATAACTGTTGCGTATGGCTGAATTGTTAAAGAAAGAACTTTTTACTGTACAGTTTGATGAGTGCTAAATCGACTTTTAAGTAATCATACGCCAAGATGTCGCTTTTGAGGGTAGATGTCAAATTTGACAGCTCTATGATAAGTTTGTTGGTCTTTGGTTGGTGTTGAATACAGTACTGTAGATCCTTCTACATCCGACCTCTGAATATCCGTCTCCTCGGCATATCTGACCGTCCCGCTCCGTTGCTTGTCTGTACTTGTCTGCGAGTTACTTACTGCTGTTTCATTGTTTTCATTTTTTGGCTAAAGAAGTGGAGAGACTTAGCAGCCAAGGCTAGGATGCCTTCATAAAAAAATAGTCTTTTTTTCTTTGTCAGGTTTGCGAATAGATCAAAAATACTAAGAAACTGTTTAAAAATACTTTTAGTGGTTTTGAAAACAAGCGACGATACATGTTAAGGATTCTTCTTGAGAGATAACATCTTGGTATAAATTATTAGTTGGCCCATACAAACGAAGGTTAGCTAAGGAATTCTCCAGAAACCACTTCGACTCAACAATTTTATACAACTTATAATGAACTCACGTTTGNCTATTCTCAAATCTAAATCTAAACTAAAATTTTCTTTCAAATCCTCGAATCTTTAAATGTACAAGTTTAGCTCAAGGTAAAATATTTAAATTTAAAAAAAGTTGTTTAAAGCTTGGTGCTATTGACTAATGCTATTTTGTTTGTATGTCATTTGCGTCATAATCAAGGCGAACACTTATTTTGGTAAATTAATAATTATATTAATACTTTTTTTATGATTTGGTTACCCTCCCAACTACACAGGTCTGTATAATTCCGTTTATCAATTTGTTTAAAATTGCTATATCAAATCTAGGTCTTAGTAATTGTATTCGGAATACTTTTTTTTTTAGATTTTTACGAATCCCGAATCTTCAGAATACCGTAGGATCCGATTGATTCAAGCGTCTCATCGCTAATACCGAACCTAAAATTTTAATATCTATTCGAAATTAGAATTCTAAAATCTTAGAAAAAAATTGTAGAATTTAAGTTCAAAAAAATATTGAGAATTTAATTTTAAAACAAAAGTTGTTGTTGATGATTTGAGGCCACTAAAATGTACTGTTTTGTGTAGACATACATAGACATACATGCACATACATAATCACGCCGTTCTCTGAAGGGATAGGCAAGAAACTGTACATACTCGTATATCTCAAAAAACATTTCCGTACTTGATCCATCCGCACTAACTTTCTACACATTTCCTTCCCTATTCTTGCATTCGCCCTTCGCTTCAACAACATACATAACCCGAGTCATAAATGCGCTTTTATTCTTAAGAATCTTATTGTTTCTCATTTTCACACATTCATCTACACCATTTAACCACGTCTTACATGGCCTACCTCTTCTTTTTGATCCGCACGCACTACCGTCATTTATTTACTTCGTCACTTGATCTACACTCATACTCTCAACATTCCCAAACCAACGCAAGACACTTCTTTTTCATTGACCTATTGGATACCCTTTCAAACCGCACTCCTTCAGCCCCCAATCATTACTGTATCTGTCTTTATGAGTTTATTCACATACATTTATTAGATATATCATTCCAACCGCATTCATCTACCACTTGTGTTTCTGACAAACTGAAAAACTCACATTCACCTCCATAAAAAAATGTTTACGTCAACACACTTTTGTATATCACCATCTTTGTCTATTTCGATATTTCATTATTTGCAATAGTCCACCTACATCCATCTACTCTTCGAAATGCATTCACCCACCCGTGTGTCGATTTCACCATATATCTTTCCATTTATAGAAAACATTCTTTCCGGATACACAAAATCATTCACTTGTTCTAACAGTTTTTCCATTTATACTAAACTGACAATAATTTCCTGATCCTTCCTTATCAAAAACTATCACCTTAATTTTAGATACATTTATACGAAGATCCATTCTGCCTGTCACCACAGTCAATCTATTTAATGCACTCTGCACACTTTCATTATCAGCCATTATAACGGCTTTATATGCATATAGCAGCAGCACTCTCACATTCACATTGACCATTTGTACACAAACCGCGTCCTCACAAGTATCCCTCATACTCTTATCCATGAATACATAAAACAACAATGGGGGCATAACATAACCTTGTCCAACATTCTGTTAATTGTCGATCCATTCGCTCAAAGTTTCATCCATGTTAACACACTTTTTACTACCATCACACACTGCCATAATTGCATTTACTAATCATGTATCCACACCATACTCTCTCAGGACATTCCATATCAAACTCCTATTTACATGGTCGAATGCTTTCTCTAGCTCAACAAATACACAATACATTTTCTTCCTTACTGCCATACATTTCTCAATAATTTGTTGTAATGCAAATATATGTTCCAGGAAACCTCTCCCCTAGCACGAAACCACATTGCACACCCCAACTTTTGTCCGCAGTTTTTTTCATGCATTCTCTCAATTAAGACTTTCCCAACTCTGCCTTGAATACTCAACAAACTATTTTCCCTATAATTCTTATATTCAATCTTACTTCCTTTGCCTTTGTACAAAGAAACATTGACAGCATTCTTCCAGTCATTAGGAACATTCGAAATCCCAGCGCACACATATTGAACAACTCACACAATGTGGTAAGTAGTACCATGCCCCCACAATTAACCATTTCACTTGTGATCCTATATACCCGTGCAGCTTTGCCATTCTTTAACACTTTCATAAATTTCAACTCCTCAGCTTCATTAATTCTTTCACTCATCATTACATTTTCCCTGTTTCCTGCTACTTTCTCTACATTCTCGTCGTATAATTGCTCAAAATATTATCCTTATTGCTTTATTATACGATTTTAATCCCAGTTCATCTCACTTCGTTCATTCTTAATGACATAGGTTTTTTTCCTTGCGCTCCTTGTTTTGTTCTCGTTACTAACTTCCAGGATATAATCTTATATTATTCAAAATAACTTTTTATACTTTTCTCCTTCTTTTAATCTAATTTATTTCTTACTCTACTCTATTAGCTTTGCATTAATCCTTTATACTTGTTTGTATGCTTCTTTCTTTTCTCTCACAGCTTCTTTCACCTGTTGATTCCATCATGCATCTCTCTTTAAATTTCCCACCACTGCAGATCAACATACATCTTTGGCGCGCCCAACTACGTCCACTTTTATTCTGTTTCAAGCACTTTATATATATATATATATATATATATATCATTAGCATTTATTTCGACATTCCAGTTATACTTTTGTAAAGTTATTTTTCGTCCAGCAATCATTCACATTACGTTCTCACAGTTTTATCCTGCGATTTTTCCACTTTCACCCTTACGTTCTTAATACTATTGGCTGCTTTCTCACAAAATTCCTATTTAATTCATATACTGAGATCACTTTGACGTGATTCGTTCCACATTCAGCGCCACACTTATTTTATTATGTTTGTTATATTTATCACGCTATACCCAAGGATGACACTGATTATATAAATATTTTCATACGATTTTGACCCTATTTTTGGATGATTTTGTTATTTATGTCAGGTAAAGAAAGTCCTTCATTTTGAATGCAATATTATTCTGTTCATCAATTGACGTTTAACCATAATATTCCAGTCTTTAAAATAGGAGGATATTTACCGAGCCCAAATATTTTCTTAAAATCTCGAATCTCGTAATTTATTTAATTAAAACATTTTGTTTGTGTTAAATAACCTCTAAACTGGGGTTAACACTTTGTTTGTTTACCTCTAGAAGTTTATACCTAGTGCCACACCCTCTCCTCCCTTACACTTGAACTTATAAACTTTTTCACAACGCGTTTCACCACCCTTCTGGGCTATGTGCATTTTAATTTAACAATGCTAATGAAGTAAGTACGAGGCTGGTACCCGTACGTGCATAAACCATCTTAGGAAAAGACCACCCTCGCCAAACACGGCCGGGATTCCAACGCAGACCTCCTCGTCAACAGTAAACCAGATTGTACGAGCCTGGCATTTATTCCGCGTGCCCATCGATGCAGGTAAATAGTTATAACCTGGTTGCGCCCCTAAATATACTTATATAAATGGCGTAGGTTATTAATAAAAAATATCACTACGCTTAATACCAGTGTCACCTAGCTGAGGATAAATTAATGCTATTTTCATGTAAGTCAGATCTCGCTTAACTCGGCTGAGTCATGTTGGCAGTGAGTCAACCTCCGCTGCACAATAAAACGTGTTGATGTTTATTGAAGTTGTTATCAGATATGACGTTCAATAACACTTGACGTATTAGCTGTGTATAACGGCAGCTAAGCATGTGAATCCGTTGAAGGGACGTATCATACGTCGGCAGGCAATCCTGAAGCTTCAAAACTACTAAAACAATACTCATTTGTATACGAATGTTTTGTTGTTAGCCTGATACGTAATTAATTTTTTTAGAGACTAGACACTCAAATATTTGTATTTCTCGAATCCCTTAAATCCGATGGTGTTCGAAAGATTCAAGATTCATAAATAATAAAAAAACTCTCTTACAATATGAAAGTGCCTTGACTTTAAATCACAATTAAAATCAATTTGTAAAATAAATTAAATAGACCTGTGTAATTTGGAACACAAAAAAAAAGACAAAGATTAAGTGAATGCAGATTAGTATTAAATAATGATGTAAGATTCGTGTGAAACAAAAGAACATAGTTTGTCAGTGTCACCATGTAATGTTATAGATTTTATCTTTCCTAATATTCCAAATCAAAGGTTCCCACTCTTAATATATTTCAAGTTAATGTACAATTTTAGAATATTTAAAACTTAATGAATCCATGTGTTATAAATATAAAACTCTTTCTTCTGATTCAACAAACATGGGTAGTCATTTTATTTTTTATGTGTTGACAAGAGACTGTGTTGCCGGCTTGAAATAGCTTTGTTAACTGGTTTCCACCCCTCTTCCGAGTATTTTGTGAGAAACACGTCACTGTCAGATTCTAGCGGTTGTTTCTTTCTCTCTCTCGTTTTTAAAAGCTGACGAAATCATTGCGGGGTTTCATGATATTGGAAAATTCTGGACGCCTTCTTTTCTGACTATAAACAAGGAAAAGTGCTCTTTCAACTTCACTTGGCCTGTAACCCCGCTGTACAGTAGCCCCAGGACTTATTTGGTGCTGACTGACAGCTTTGAGAAGTTACCAGACCAAATTATGTATCCCTACGCCAAGCCATATGATCTGCAAAAACATGTATTTAGCAGATGTCACTTCTGACAGTCAAAGTTTATATATATACCTAAATTTTGACTGTCAGAAGTGAGCTGTGAGCTGTCAGTCAGCACCAAAGAAGCCATGGGGATACTGTAGCTAAGGTCCGCAGCAAGCAAACATCCAACTTTAAAGCTTCCGCGTATTAAAAGCATTTTATTTCCGGCTGTGATAATTTCTTGTTAGTCGAGTGTAATTCCATTTGAATAAATCAATCATAATGCGTATACCTGTTTTTTAAATGTGTTTAAAGTTAAAACCTAAAGATATACGTAATCATCCCATGGCGAACAACGTGCAAACATGAAAAGAGAACCCGAAAAAAATAATGTAACAGTCTTAATTTCCGACGTGTAGGTATGAGGAAAATAAAGATGACGTTACAATTTGGCTTCCAACGCAGAAGCACGAATGATAACACTACAACCAAACCTATTATAGAGGTTAAAGATTTAGGGGTTCGAATTTAGATTCAAGGTTAGAAAGAAAATGTAAGATTTGAATTCAAGAAATTTAGGATTCAACCAATATCTACTTTATTTGTTTGAAGATAGATCTATGTTTCTAACCATTTACTTTGATATACTTAAAGTTGAGGTATTCAGTGTGAAATGTTTTTTTAAATAAACTAATATGATGATTTGCGTCGGTGTGCACGTGGGCTTTGTTGTCGTCCTCGTCTGATCTAGTGTGTCGGTGGCGAAGACGTTGGCTCTTAATTTTATAATCTGTTTTACACTCTCTCCGCTCGTATGCGGGTACAGTTCTTATAAATTGTACCCTAAATATATTTTTGTATACACTCTTCAAAACTAATTTTCAAATTCTCAAGATATTTCGTTTTACTTTTGTTTGAAAGACAGGGAAATCACTGTTTAGTTTGTTAATATAAGATAACGTTTATATTTTCTGCTCCTACGTCTAGACACCAGTGAAAACTGGGATCTGCGCTACTACCAAACTACGCACACATTTTATATATTATTATTACTATTAGCACCGCGTCTTACTACCCGTTCGGGTTATACGCACTTACGCTAATGTGTAATGGTAGGGTGATTGTGAGATGAAATGGAGGACCTTCAGTTTAACGTGGGATCCGAACCACGGTGGAGGCCCGGCATTCCTCACATTCACAAGATGTCTTGTCAGAGGTGAAGGAAGGGTTTGGTAATCAGATAAATCTTTGCCGGGACTGAGGATTGAACCCCGGCCGCCAGCATAGAAGTCTGACACCTTACCCCTAGACCACCAGGTCACCCATTTCATATAACAGTTACTTGTTTTGCCAATAGTCACCATGATAGTTGAGTCGTTCACATGGCAATGGTTGACTTGTACTGAATTAAGTACGAAAAAATCGCACGGGTTTAAATGTCATAATGCTTTTTTAATGGCTTACTTATCTTTTGTAAGGTAGCATAAGTCCGTCTTGCATTTATGTATGTGTTTGTTGGTGTGTGGATGAGGACATTAAACGATTTATTGTCAATTCTTTATCGTTTGTTCCCCGAGATCCGTGTGCCTTTTGTATTTAGCCATAAAGCTTTTCGCGGGGGACACTGCGTGGCTTTAGGATTTAAAAACTCAAGACATAGACACATTAAGTTTTCACTATAAGAATTCAAGTGTCAGACATTTGGATCAAACATGATCGTGTTTTCAACTAAAAAAACTTTCCCTTGATGTCATTTCTCACAAACCTATTTGAGTCAATATTTAACGTAGAAGATTTTTAGATGATTTGATTTGCAAGTTACGATAATTCACTTTCACGAATTGCTATCCTCTTTTTGTGAAAATTATTACATTAGTAATTGGCGTCTATAATATGCTGTAAAAATATGTGTACATGTAGGTAATTAAAAATTTCCCTTTGTAATATATGGATATGATAAGTAATTTTTGAAAGTTTCCGTGTCCCGCCCTCCACTCCCCTTTGTTTATGTAATGCTATGAAACTGTACGGGGAAAGTCAGCACCAGGTTTTTTAAGTCTTTTTTTCTGGCTCTTAGTTCCCAAGTGATTTTATAATTTTGCTTTAGTTATTTTGTATGTTATTGTAAAAAAAAAATCGTATGTCCTCGAAAATGCCCAGTGTTTTACGGAATGTTGAAAACGCAAAGCTTTTTGGCTAACCAATCAGGGAGAAGTATTTTTCTTTGGGTGTTAAGTCTACTAGAGCTAGAAGATAAACTGTCGTAAGTTATCTTGTGTAGTTATAATCAGGGCCGCGGAGTCGATAGGCTAAACCATCGACTCTGACTCCTCTACTTTTTCTACTGTCCGACTTTGACTCCGACTCCTTTATTAATGGCAAATTTATATTAATAATAAGTAATAAAAATATTTATCAAAATAATTTTAACACAGTAAATTTGTTATAACTATTGGATATACATTAAAATACTGAAATTGTAGCACAGGGCATTTTATCCCCAACACTTGAGTCATCAGGCTACTTGGTTAATAGAACATAAAAACAACATATTTAGTTTACTACAATTTCTTAACAAAAAAACTAAATTCCTCTGAGTCTGAGTCGGCACCTTTCTACCGACTCCGACTTCGACTTCACCCAAAATTTCTTCAGACTCCGACTCCACAGCCCTGGGTATAATATGTGAAAATGGAACACGAGTATATAAATAATGATTGCTGTGGGGCAGGAGACATTCATTCATTTGAATAAATAACTAATTTGTTTGGTCCAAGGCGTCACTTTCGTGTTAGATTGGCTTGCTGATGACGGGGAGATTGGGATTAAAATCCTGGTCGTGTCAACGAGTTTTTTCCCCTTAAAATGGTTTCCCACTCTCTTTTCAAGCAAATGCGGGCATATTACCTAAAAATGCTTCTTTCCTCAACCCGTGAGCGTATCGTGAGCTGGAGGTCAACACGTGCGTAAGATACTCTATCGTGAGAAGGAGGGGGGGGAGTGAGACTAACTTCCGGTTGATTCCGTTTAGGTAAGGAACGCCTCTCTGCACGCGGTCATCCCCGTTTCAGGGTCACTTCAAAAGTCGTGAAATGACCCGTCAAGGATAACATCATTTTAATTACACTAAAGGGGAAGGAATGAGAAAAGTAGAATAGAGGAAATGTGCTGACATCCACACGCAGGAAGAGGGAGGAACCCTATTGGGTAAAAAACACCCTCAATGCAAACGGCCGTGAGACGGACCCTTTCCTATCCGTTACCACCAAATCAGAGTACACCACTGGCCAATTTCATATGATTGAATTTCAAGGAATAGGAATGTATTCGTATGGACATAGATTATAATATTAATGTATCCCTTCCCTCGCTTCCTTCTGTGGGCCTAGGTTGTCAAGATGGGTTGCGGCCGAGGATGGGGGAAGTGACTGGGTTCTTATTATGTGGGTTCGTAACTGACATCCGGCTTGGGTTTTTATAGTTTTTATTGTACTCCTATATTATATTACAAAACGTAATGTTGATAAAAATATTAGAGAATATGGAAAAACGTAATAGATTTACTTAGAAGCTCATGACAGAACGAAGTATGCAAGGAATGCTTAACCAATGGGCTGACTGACCTTTAGGTGATCCTATGTGGCTTATATGAACCCTGGTACCCTGGGCTTGACGGTATCCCTCCAATACACGTATTGATGATCCAGCGTCCTAACCCGCGTAGCCCTTAAAACGGGCAGAGTGACCCTCTAGACTCGATGGTGATTAGTCAGCCCTGTTAACTTGGATACATTCTATTTATCCTGGCTTCAAGCCCGATTTACCGCGAGGACTGCTGACACACTGTGTTGTCAGCGCATATATTATATTTGTTTACTAGATAATCACAACACCTTGCAACACTCGTTTTGTCATTCGCAATCCAGACCACAACAAATGTTAAACAAACCCACCTCAATTTAGGCCGTGTCTATTACATTAAAGTATTAAACTACCTTAGTTGGTCTACAACAGACCCTATATTAGTGGTACATACAACCAACAAGCGCTGTAGTTGGAATGTAACTTCAAGAATAGAACTGGAATCACCGTTATAATTTTATTACAATCTATTTGTTAATGCTTTTGGTATCAAGAAAAAATTAAAATAAAGTTGAAACTTTAAAATATGAAATATCTCTAGTACATGTGTTACATTTAAATAATTGGAAAAATTCCCAGAAAGCATTAAAGGAACAATCTCTTTCTCGTATTTGTATCTCTACCCTCCCAACTCCTTGCTGGCAACAACGGATATATATGTACGGATAAGAGGAGGATTTTAGTGTGGGCCAGACGGCCGCAAAATTGGAAACGTTAAAAAGCTATTTATGATTTCTCGTCAGACTTTTGGTATTTACGTCGCTTGAGAGCGCATAGAGACTTAATGGGTGAGTTTCATAGTCAAATTTAATACGCCTCAAGTGCGGCGCTACACTAAGTTCATGACGACACCTACCTAAACTAGAATGGAATGGGCCAGTTTCCTATGCGAGAACGGTCCATTCCATTCGAGTTTAGGTAGGTGTTGTCTTGTATTTAGTGTAACGCCGCACTTGAGGCGTACTAAATTTGACTATGAAACTGGCCCAATATCTGAAAGGAGTGGATCTGTTTCATTTATGAAATCTTTCATTTATACTTCTAAAATTCTTTGTCAGAAAAGTTGACATTAAATCGAAAACGTATACTAGAAAAAAATAAATAATAATTTTACTTTTTTTGTTGTTGTTGTAATACAGTTAATTCTCGATTGAGCCAGTGAGTTAGTTTGATCTGGAGATGGCGTGTCTAATTTAGTCTCGTGTTTGATATTGATCGTGACCAAAAACAATCTTGACCTTTAAAACATTACCAATAAGATGACGCAAGTGGATATTAGGCCCAGCGGGATATTACTTATTCTTCAAAGAAAAATAAATGAACAAAACTCGTATATATTTGGATCTCCTTATAAGTAGCCATTAAGAAGATATACAAAAAGTGTCACTCATTTTTTTTAGAACGACTTATCTAAAACTCTTTTATATTAAATCGTTACAGTTCAGTTTTTATAAACGGAGCCTTTTAAAAAATACAAATATTTTTACAGCCAAAATTGACAGTATTTTATTATTTTATTAGTGCTATTTTTAAGTATTTATAATATCCAAAAATAATAGGTGCAGATCACATGGTTTGACGTATTAATTAATTAAATTTGATTTAGTAACTTTTATAGATATCAGGGATGTAGGGTTCCCTATTAAAACTGACTAAATCATAAATTTAGTCAAAATGCTGTTTTGTCGATAAATTATTTTTATGCAGAATTTCCATGAAAAAATAGAATTTTTTTTATGATTCAACTATTTTGAGGGATAAAAAAAACATATCTAAGAAAGAAATACGACTCAAAAAATATCTCGATATACTCAAAATTTTAGGAAAGTAATTTCAAACTTGGCTAGAAACAAAAAAGTATCGTTTATTTATTATCGGTTATACATAACAATAAAATTAATGTTTCTGACATAAATTAAAAATTAGATTATTATAAAAATATAAAATTGATTGCTAAAAATGTTTATAACAATTAAATGATTGGGATGTCACAGAATAATTTCATTAGAGTTCCATTTTGATAATAGACTTAGCAAATACAAAAAGATTGGGGTCAATTCGTTACGATTTGCTACCTGTATAGTGTTTACATACAAACTAAAAGACAACTGAACAGGACAAATTTATTTTACGTTTTTTGACATAAAAATGAAGTTCAATCGATTAAAAATTATATCGTCATGTTTTTTTCAGTCTGCTCTTTCAGAAAATATAAATTTGCGTGTGGATTATAAGAGAAATTTAACTAGATGAGCTTTTTTTTTATGTACATCAACAAGCATGCATCGAACAAGAATAGAACATACATAGAAGAAGTACCCTGAAGAGTAGTGTTAGTGGTGTGCAATAAATGTTGCGTTGCCAATGTTCCTAAAGGGACGGCCAGACTGTACGAGCGAGCGACTAATGTATAAAATATAACACATTGGTTGTGATGAGAGGTGGCCAGACTGAAGCGCTCTCGACCCGGTACAGTCTAATTTACAGGCGCTAGGTAATGTTATTGTATGTTGGTTCATTGAGTGCTAGGAAAACTTCTCATTTTGACATTTTTATTACTATCGATAGGTTTAGCACACCTGCTACTATTGGCCTAATTTAATTGGTAAGATCATAAACCATACCTATATTTGTTAAACTGATATATTTATAATCAAAGTAGGTATTTAAAAATAAGAATCGCCATTAGCGTGTAGAGAGGCTTAGAAATACACAACAATAAATCACTTGTCAAAAACAACCCTCAGTTCAGTGAGGCAAGATTTGAACCTTGGTCTCCTTGTCAACAACTATCGAGAGCTATCTGCTAATCAGGCGCTCGCTCGCACGCTTGTCAGTCTGACCGAACCCTTAGAGGTATTTTATTTTTGTCAAAAGAAACAGCTGTATACAATATGGTGGGATAGCGTATAGACTGACGAAAGTAGAGATTGATCGTTAAGAATGGTAATACTAGTGGTAATCTGCCTATAGAAAGCATCTGTGAGACTTCCTTCACGAGTGATCTAGGGCGTTGGGATCGCAATTGTCTGGGGTATATTGGAGTAAAACCAAAATCTCACACCAGACGGTTTCGTAACTTATGGTGACAACATAATATGTGGTAGGGATTAGGAAGGTAGAATTTAAAGAAGATGTATCTGCGTAAAGGAAAAGTATAAAATCATTTAGGAAATTTCACTTTCAATACACCCGGATGAGATTTGAACTCTGATCTCCACATCATCGGTAAAACTAACTAAATGAACTTGGTTTGAGCGTGGGTGTTAATAAATATTATTTATTTTCCCACTTCGTCGTTTTTTACCTACTACATGACACCTTTACTTACTAAACTGATTGTGGAAGCACGAGGAAGGTAGGGCTTAAAATAATTGCACTAGAATTCTGGTTGAAGAAAGGAAACCATTTTGAAAAAAAAAACACTCGATACTTCCGGGCGGTATTAGAAACTTGACTACCCCTACACCAGAAAACCAGATTAGACGAGTTGACCTCCGTCACCAGCAAACCAGATTAGACGAGTTTGACCCTCGTCACCAGCAAAAAAGATTAGACGAGCTTGACCCTCGTCACCAGCAAACAAAATTAGATGAGTTTGACCCCCGTCACCAGCAAACAAAATTAGATGAGTTTGACCCCCGTCACCAGCAAACAAAATTAGACGAGTTTGGCCCCCGTCACCAGCAAACAAAATTAGATGAGTTTGACCCTCGTCACCAGCAAAAAAGATTAGACGAGCTTGACCCTCGTCACCAGCAAACAAAATTAGATGAGTTTGACCCCCGTCACCAGCAAACAAAATTAGATGAGTTTGACCCCCGTCACCAGCAAACAAAATTAGACGAGTTTGGCCCCCGTCACCAGCAAACAAAATTAGATGAGTTTGACCCCCGTCACCAGCAAACAAAATTAGATGAGTTTGACCCCCGTCACCAGCAAACAAGATTAGATGAGTTTGACCCTCGTCACCAGCAAAAAAGATTAGACGAGCTTGACCCTCGTCACCAGCAAACAAAATTAGACGAGTTTGACCCCCCGTCACCAGCAGACCAGATTAGACGAGCTTGACCCCCGTCACCAGCAAACAAAATTAGACGAGTTTGACCCCCGTCACCAGCAAACAAAGTTAGACGAGTTTGACCCCCGTCACCAGCAAACAAGATTAGACGAGCTTGACGTTTATTCCACGTACCCACAAATGTGTGAATTAATATTATTGATCGTAATGTGAGAGAGCGTCACTTAAACTATATGATATTAAAAAGTGTGGCATGATTTAGAGATAGTAGAATAGCCATTAGCGAACTATTTCATCACAACGACCAGCGCCATCCACACAAGTAACGGCTTGACCTTTAGGTGATAAACTCACACCTGCATCGGTGGGCACGTTGACTAAGGCGTCAATCTCGTCTGACTTTCTGATAAGGAGAAAGTTGAGGTTCCTTTCACGAACGAGTGTTTTTATTTTTTCTCCTATTTGATTTTCATTCTCTCTCCAAACAAATGCGGGTACACTTATTTAAGTAATACTATTTCTACCATATTAGTGTAGTAGGACGTGGTACAAGGGAGAAAAGCCTTGCTTTTCACAAAGTTGGCGACCGTTGACGGGTGGAGTTTTGTTACGTAGCCAATTTTCCTTACCTTACTTAGTAAAAAGAGTATAATAAATAAAATTACATTACAGGAGGATTAGGCTTTATATAAGTTTGATTAATATAAAATACAAAGTTAAAAATAGTAATTAAGTGTTCTTTCTTACTACAGGTACATTTCTTTTGTTAATGAACTTATACCGCCAATGCACCCTATCCTCTATCTCCTTCTTCATCTGCCAACATTTTCTTCTTTCCTTCAATTCATTCAATAATTGTTGTTAACATTTAAAAAAAACAAAAAACAAGACTTCCCTAGCTCGGCGTTTTCAACTCACGACACACTGGACAAGGCGCTAAAATTATCAAGGCACACAATCACTTTTTAAGGAGAAATTTTATCCTTTTAAAAACAAATATTAGGATTGTGTTCAAAAGTTCAATAGCTAAATTTCTAATAATTGTGCTATTTTTAAAAATAATATTGATCATGGATTTAAAAAGATTCTTTTTTTCTCGCTTTCGATCTTGCTCTAAATGTTACAGTAATTAATACTCAACTAAGTTGGCCAATAGATAAGTTAAAAAAATTAGTAGGGATGTTAGATTTAACTCTCCTAGGGCTCCTAATACAACAGATCAAGTTACTACAGTAAAAATAAATTTTTCCATTGTAATTTTATAATTGATTAAGGGTTCAGTTTTGTCACATTTTAAAAATGAAACCATTAATTAACGCTAGTCCTTTAGCGACTCCCGGAAATCGAAAATGAAAGGGAGCTTATCTTATTTTTATTAATAAATAATTATCAGTCTGTTACTGTATGAATACAAGTTCAATCTGCAACTCCTTCCTCTTACAAGCGCTGATTACAGATTAGGTGCTGGCTGCATCTTTAGGATTCAGCAAACTCAAGACATACGAGCACAACCACCGAGCCACAGCAATTATCCCTTTCCCTCCTTGCTTCATCTCACCCTCTCAAAGCTCGTCTCCAGGAATGACGGTAAAAGTTAAGACAGAGCACCCAACGAACGACCTTTGTTGACCTTTTCTCTACCTTTCACTGTCAGTAATTGCAAATAGCCTACACAAAATTGAGTTATCCGTCTCACACCAGGCAACAATCGCTAGCGATCACTCTGTCAAATTAGTAGGTAATCATTGGCAACTAGCAGGCAATTTAAATCTCTCAGAAAAATCAGTACCAACTCAAACAGAGTAGGCTATACGAAGAAATTGGTAATTTGTGATTATGGATTCGGAGGTCGAGGTTATTTTTCTGTGGCTCCTTACAAGGAGGCGGTGAAGGAAAATCACAAGATTAGTGCGGATATTTTATGAGCATCCGTGTAAAGTATTTCTGGATGTCACTGACGTATTTTGAGGAACTTTTCGGAAATGCGAGAAAATAAATTCTGAAGCAGCCATATAATCCTAATAACAATAGCACCATCCCGTGACAAATTCCGTATTGCCGGTCGTTGTTCCACTTCATATATAAAATCATCGATGTTAAATTTAGGTAAACTTATCTCAAAACAACTGCACAAGATTTGACAGTGCAGATGAAAACCAACAGACAAAAGATATTCAGGTGACAAAATAGAAAAGGCTAACCTTCTGTATCATGAACAAAATTCAACAGGTGGCTTGTGTATTGGCAACACTTGGGATACTGGCTCTTGATTGTTTCCCCATGGGAAAGAAACAATATAAACACTTGTTTAAATAAACATTCGCCGGGTGTGCGGCAATCGCCTTGATGGTCAAACTACGCTGAAAATCGCCAATATTGGGTGACTTCTGATCGAATGTTGTCGGACCGGGAAACTTAGTTTCTTCGTGTGAAAACCACAACCTACCTCCATGTTGATCAACAGTGAGATTTTGGCTGGGTGCTAGTTACCTAGTGTTAACATAAAATAAATATCTGTAAAGCTGACATCGATACCAGTAAAGGAACAAATATACAGCATGCGAAATCCACAGCCTAATTTAACACTTTTTGTACTGCAGAAAATGAATGTTCTTCCTGTGGCACTTCAACTAACAATGATTTTATTTTACCATTATTCTTGTTATTGTAAAGGAAGGCTACTTATCGCATTGTGAGGTTACACCCAGTGACGTAATACGCCAGATCATGCCTTCTCTCTTGACGTTGATTGCGCCATACTTTCACTATAAAAAGAACCTTATCTGATGGGTAGATCTACTCGTGTTGCAACTATCGGTGAGGTGGGTCATCATTCATAAATACGTCATTCTCGTCCGATCTTGTTGGTTGGTGACAGGAAGGTCTCGGCCCGTGTACTGAAGTGTTTTTATTATCAAAAGGTTTCCCATTCCACGTAAAATCTGTTATATTCCTTTTAAATTCTACTTTTCTGAACCTGAACAGGTAGTAAATTGCGGGCTTAAAAAATACTTATAATAATATTTTAAAATGTTATGACTGTTTTCTACTTTGTAAGCCTACACCAAATCACACATTTCTTTTCAATTACATGGTATATAATCATTATTTCATTAAATTTATAACTGAAATATATTTTCTTAACTATTCTGACTAGCAAACTCAATTAATGGGGAGAGATCATTGGGAATACCTAGACGCAGATGGAAGGATAACGTAAGAATGTACCTGAAAGAGCTAGGGTATAATGAGGTGGACTGGATGTAGCTAACTCCAAAGGGAGTTAGGTAGCGTACTTTTGTAAGTGCAGTAATGAACTTTCGAGTTCTTAATGCCATAGAGTAACAATTCTTTATTTCATAATTTATGACATGCGTTTCCGTTAACCGTGAGTTCTCGATTTGTCTGTTCCATTTTCTTTTTTATATATAATCTGCTGACAAATATCGCACATACTTGATTTGCAGAGTCAACAAGTTTTAGGAATTGATCTTTGATGAGCAAAGAGTAAAAATTGAGTTCGCCAAACTCCTTGGTAGATTTCCTCAAATAATAACCAATTTCTAAATTTATTTACATCCATTATTGTTTCCAGCCTGTGGCCTTGGCCAATTTTTTTATTCAAGCCATATATTTTCCACCACCGGCTTGCTGGGCCTGTCATAGCTTCATATGCCTTATAATCCAACTTATGACTAGTACAGGCACAACATCCAGTCCCCGGCCGTTAATTTATCAATGTGAAAGGATAAATCCACATTTAACCAATGATAAATTTTCGGTCATGCCTGGAATCAAACCCGAGACCCTTAGCTCCGTAGACAGACACGCTACCGATTTAGCTAAAGTGTCGGATCCCCAATTTCTAAATATAATCTCAAATGATTCATACAGCTTTATTATTAGATGAATCGGGCCACGTTGTTTGTTGATTCATCAAAAGATCCGCAGACCGCACCGCAAGTTTGACATGTCTGACCTTTCTTACCGGTGGGCGAGTTTCCCAAAGTGTTATACTTGCCTTGAGCTTGGTCACCGTTCGACAGGTTCGAATCACGGCCGAGTAGATTTGAAGATATTAAATTTTGACATTTTGTTTCCCAATCTTCTCTCTTTTATATCTTCTCCAAAACTGCCCATAAGCATCCCTTACTCTTATATTAAGTATTTAATAAGCCTTGTGTCGAACGTATTAATATGACAAATTAAATTACAAGGTGTATTCATATTCTTGCAATTCCTCTACAAATAGCGATTCTTTATAACAACATCCTTATAGCAAAATAGGTCTAAAATGCAAAACATGCCTTTGATTACCTTACCTAAAAGCAATGGTGTGCGTCCTTAACACATTTGATGGCGTCACTTTTACAAAAACCTAACATAAGACGAAATTTGTCGAGTTACATTGACAGCATGTTTTCTGGAATCGCACTTTGAAGTCGTGTGAATATTAATTCTCTGGCCAGAGTCATACAGACCTCTCTAGCTCAGTCAGTATTGTTTAAGCTAAGAGTCCCAGGTTTACTCCGACGTAACCTAAAATTAAATCATTAGACAAATTGAGGTTTCCCTATTTTATTTTTATACGCGTATCATTACTCTCCCGGATTATACGCATTTTAACTACGCTTATGGCGATAGGGAATAAAAGGGAAATATAACCACATTTGCGTGAAGGTAAAGTAGGAAACTAATTAAGTTAAAACCACCCGGCTGGTATTTGATCCCCCACCTCCCGGTCACCAGCAGACCATACTAGATATATGTGCCTGGCATTTGGTCCGCGAGTTTACCAATGCGTCCTATTCACCCTGTCTATTCTGTAATCAAGTTTGTTTGTAAGCCGTGGTGGTAAAATCTGTTGGTTCATTAAGTTTATGTTAAGTACTCCAAATGAAAAAACCCACCTCCCGTGTTATCAATGACGCGGTGTGATGCAACACCTCTAAGTATGGAACTCTTTTTTTTTAGGGGTGCGGGGTGAGTTGTTGAGCGAAGGGTTTCGGGAATGTTCGTCCCTATTCGGGAGAGATCGATGTATATCTGAGGCCGCGCTCTGCAACCACTTTCCACCACCTCGACTCGAAGAAACACAAAGCCACCAGTCGGCGCGGTCAAACGGGGCGGTACGGTTGCTTCCGGCAGCGCTTCTCCGCTACGTAAAGGGCAAAGGGGAGGGTTTTGAGGCCAGGTATGAGGTGAATTGTTGATTGTGGTTCAACCGCGGTGTTTGGCATTCTTCGGTAGGGCTTGACAAACTCGAGAAATTTACAAAAAGAAATGGAATTTTGTGAATTTCCATCAAAGGTATTACACAAATTATTAATTTATAATTATTGATAGCTATATTTTATTTGTTTTTTCAGCATAAGGTTGTTTTAAGAGGTGTTTATTAAAAGTTAATTTCAAAATAACTGCACACTCATTTGCATGAAAACAGAATATTGAAATCACAATAAAAATTACATACAATGTTTTTTTCAAATTGGACTGGGATTTAAATCTCGATATTGCCGTTAACTGTGACCAAACTAAACGTGAATAAAACTCTACAGCTTGTACAACACCGGTTTCTTTTTAAAGTTCGGCCACTTAAGGGACTTAAAAAATGTTTATCTCTTAAACGTTTGAATACATAAAATAAGCTAAAATAGTTATTGTTTTTACAAACGTAATTTGGACCCGCATCGGTGGTCACTTGGTGTATGGAGCTAATCTCGTAATGGACTGGATTACCGGTTAATGGGAGTACAAGGCTCGAATTTTGATCAACTTCACTGATGGTGATTTTCCACACTTGATTCACTTCAGTAGTTCTCCCTATTCCATTTCCACGATACTGCTTCCCTCTTAACCATCCTCATCACATAGCTTAAGTCCTTAATAACGCCTGTGTTGAGCAAAATAATTTAAAAAAACTTATTTGGTAAATGTTTGTAATGTCCTTGGTTAATTACGGTACATATTTTCCCCACGTCTTACAATCTGTCCGGGATAATCATATTTAATTACACTAATGGGCTAGATTTGAGTGCGGTAGATTATAAAGAAAATCTACCCGAATTATAATGGAGAAAGGGTGGCAAACCTTTACTCGGTCCATCCTGATAGGATTCGAACCCCGACCTACCTTTATCGGCAAACTATACTAGACAAGCTTGACGTTTAGTCCGCTTGACCATCGATGTGGGCAGAATGATTAATTAGAACGGCGTGTACTAGAATATGGCGGATTGTTTTTTTTTAACGGGATGAATACCGAGAAAAGAGACTGACATGGAGAAAAAAACACGCACAAGAGGACCTGAGGACGGCCTTGTGGTCCGCCTTCCACGAACCAAGTCACCAATTAATTATTCCGAGGGACTGGTCCGAATGTTTAGAACCCCTTAAACCACACCAATGCCTTTTTAACTCTGGGTGCGATCAAGGGCATGACTTTCATCAGTCTCCAACTGAAGCAGCGTGCACATTATGTCACGGTGAATATTGCTAAGTTTGTATTCAAATATAGGCATTTAACGTGCACTTAATAAGCACACATCTCATTTCCATAAGGCTTAGGGGGCTAAGCTTAAATTACGTGAGGGGTTTTGGGAAGGGGGGAGGGAGGCTTCAGCATTTTCTTACGATTTCATACAAGACGGGGAGGATGGGGTCAGAAATCATCCTACGTTAAGTTTTTTAACCAATATTTATGGTAAAACAAAATATTAAAAACAAGTTTTTGTCAGAATTTTTTTATATGTAATTTCACATACAGTGCATTTACTTATAAAGTGTTAAACCTAATTTTACTATAATTAAAGTGCTCTAAAAGTTTATATCACTCACTTTTATGATCAATCCTTATATTTAAAAAAATAATCTAACGATTAAAATAATATAATTTACCTAATCTTAAAAATTACGGAAAATATTGGAGGGATGGTGACGGAAAAATCTTACGATCCCTTACTTGTGGGGAGTAAGAGGGGTCGAAAAAAATTATTTAAAAAGACTTAAGTAATTCAAGGACGCTCCCTTACAAACTAACTTTAACTACGTTGGTCTAGTGCTACATATCCAGTCCTAGTACCTAGATATTTCTTTTTTCATGGATAGCAGGACGAAACCTTATATGAATAATATACACCACACCTGCATTGATTCACTCGTACATAAAATTAACATTTGTCTGATTTTACAGTTGCCAGGGGAAAAAAAGGGGGGAGGGTGTAATTGAATTCCGGTTGTGTATACTGGCTGATATTTTTACTAAATGGATCTGTTACTCTTACTTTATTCACATTGGGACACATTTTCTTCCTCGAAACGCTACCCTCCTCATCTTTATTACATTAGTGTAAATATTCTTACCGCCCGGGTGGGTTGTAATACGCGATGAAAAAAAATTAATCCGTTAACTGGAGTAATTTTTAGTAGCAATGTGGTATTTAACACATTTAGAAGAAAAAAATTATTTTTGTAAAAAAACACGAGAATATAGATAATTATTTTTTGAGAATGTTGTAATGATATAGAATTATACATCCCAATAATTTATTATTCACATCTATGTTCAAAATTACGATATTATAAATGAGAGCGAGTAGTAAGATTTATTTGTGTTAAGTTGTTAAGTTGCAAGGTTTGGCGACATCTTTCTACGTTTCTGTTTAAAAAGACAACGTAGTTTTGTAAACAGGAACGCACCTGGATGACCACAGCTTTTTTTCCCCCCCCTTTCTAAGAAGCTTCGAGAAGGAAATGTCGCTAGCTATACCTCTTCAGGGTACGCATCTCTTCTCTTTGCTTCCTGACGATGAGCTGAGTAGGTAGTCTGTCTCTATGACATTTTAATCAGTGTTCTAAATCTCACGTGTTGGGAATTGTGTATATGACGTAATAGTTGAGCTTTTAAAATAAAATCTACAACGTGTGAAATATCTAGCAAAAAACTGTTTATATATTTAAAATAAAAAACTATAAAACACGAGAAATTTTAATCTCTATAATTGGACATAATCCCTTTTTAATTATTATAATACAGAATAGCAAACTTAGATCCAATTCAATCATTATATCAAATGTCACCCTAATGGTGGCGAACAAAAACTAGCTCTTTAAACGTTACAATGTGTTAAATATTTCTCCTCTCTTCAAATTTACCTCAGTTGACGTTACATCACATACATCTGTTACACTTTAATTGACCTGCCATAGTTTGGGGGTTCCAACACATTATAATTTAGGCCTATTAATGGTTTATTTAAAAATTACTCCTGGAAGCGCGAATTGAACCTGGGACTTTTCGCCAAACGCGACAAAGCTCTAGTACGGAAGCCTCCAACTATTCGCTCAGTGTCATTAATCGCTCTTAAGCGTCTGTGATGGAAGTTGTATTTCGTAGGCTTCTTAATATATATCAGAAACACAATCATGTTGACACGAGGTCGACATTTATGCTGCCGTTTGCACGGTTTTATTAATAATTGTATGAGGCTGCGTGAACACTCTTGACTACAAAAAACTTTTCACGACTATATTTGTTATATACATTATATGAAATACATCACTGTGAACGGCGTTACTAAATTCATGGTGGCTACAGACAGGGAAAACAGGGAAATGTCAGGGAATTTAACTAAAAATAAGGAAAATTCAGGGAATTAGATACAAAAATATGTCTAAAATATCCCATTAATTTCGCAACTAAAAACTAAAACAAAACTTACTAATACCTGAATAAAATAACATTTTAATTTTTAAAATAACTGATAAAACCGTTTATGTTTAGTTGATACAAACTTTTTTTTAAATATGTGAGCAATAACAAATAAAACAAGTTATCATCCACCATTAAAACTGGGAAAAAGTAGTCAGAGAATATTTAAATATGTTAGTAGCCACCCTGAAATTGAATTCCAGCCAATTATTACCATCAGAAGAGTTTGGTTTGTTTCGATTATGTATCATATTTATTCAATTGGTGACCATCATTGAATCGATCGTTTGAAGAGTGCGAACCGTTTCCTGGCGAGCCAACTATAGGAAGAGAGAGAGAGGGGAGTAATGGAATCAGCTGATGGGTTCCTAGAACGCGCACCGTGACGTCAGAGCAGCACTGTTGTGTAACGTCCCCCCCACCATCGAATACATTAGAACAACCTTGAAAGAAGGTTCTGGTCTAATGCTCCTTTCTCTAACTCTTCATGAGCGGCTAAAGCTGCTTATAAACCCCAATTTTCCTACGAATGGATATATCCGACAGAAAAAAGTTACTAGATCGACTTTCACGTATTCATACGTCAAATCATGTAATCTCTAGATGCCACTTTTGATAATTATTATTAGTTTCTTTAAAATAAGACTAATAATACGGATCAATATTTTCTGTCAAAAATATGTTTGTAACTTCTGAAAGGTGCTCTAAATGTCCATTGGTAAAAAAAAAATCAAGGTATAGAAGAGGTGGTATCTAACAGCTAGGAAAATCGCTTATATATCCATTCGCCAAACCATCTAATCTGCAAGACCATAACGTTGATTTGTTGTACTTTTGGCATTCAATGGTTTTCAAACGAGAGCTTCTTATATGCTTCGTACTCTTCTGAAGATGGCGAAACGCCCGAAACAAGGACGTTTGTATTATTGCGCTTTATAAAAAATACAAATGTTTCATTTTGAAACTAATATGGCTCGCTTTCTAAGTTATAAAAACATGCTTTTTATTTTTATAGACAGTTATAACAAAATACAAATGTGAATATAATACTTTTTAGTTTATTAATTAATTAGTTAACTATTTCATGTAGACCCTTATTATAGTTTTTGTTGCCACAACAACAAAATAAAATTTCTATAGTTTTATTAATATCCTATATTTTGTCATTTAAATAAGTTAACGCACCAAGTATATAGTTATTCATAGGGAAGTATTGTTTTACTCGTTTGATAACACTTTTGATTGATACCATAATATTAGTAAACAAATAATAGCTTTTTCCGGATAGGTTGACATTAGTCTCTTTCAATAAATGTTTGCAATAAATAATAAATAGCTGTCAGATCACATACCACCCTTCCAACCATGGATGATGGATGCCCTTTAAATTTAGTTATACATAAAATGTACCTTCATTATATCAAAAATTCCAGTGTTTCACACACTAAAATATAGAAAAAAATAAGCTAGTAAATTCATTTTTTTTTTAGCATTGCGTCTTACTACCCGTTCGGGTTTTACGCCTATGTACTAATTACACTAATGACTTAGGATTATGAAGGTTTAACTAATAAAAGTGCATCCGCATTTGCTTTGAAATATAGGGAAAACCACCCTCAGTGCACCCGATCCTTCGGCAGTCTAGTCTAAAGGCCGATCCACATAGAACGCTAAGCAAAGGTTTTCTCTGCTAACTCTTTAGAAAAATAGCGAACCATGTATTTAAATGTGTTGGTTCACACAGAAAGCTAAGTTAAGCTATGCCTTGCTACGCCGCACTATGTTTTTTCCGATTGCTGGCCGGGCAATTATTCCATCTTCCATCTTTGCGCATGCGCATAACGCAACTTGGGCTCAGTGTTGAACAGACGCAGTGCTGGTTTGGTTAAAATAACTAAATAAGTGTTGAAGTTTAGTTTTCAGTTTGTTTCGTGTGTATTTAAGTAATATTCTGTTTAGATTTTATATTTAATAAAGGTTTTTATATTAAAATGGAAGCGTTAATTGAACTAAGAGGGTAGTGCGTGGACCACTCGGCTACCTAAGCGTTCATACCCTATTGTTAAATAATACCATAGTTAATGATAATACTCATTTTTATAATGCAAATACACCCTATATAAGCTATCTTTTTTTAGTACAGTGTCTTACTACCCATTCGGGTTATACGCATCCTACTAATTACGATAATGTTTAAGGTATTAGTATGGTTGAATGTATAGAAAGTGTACCCTCATTTACTTGGAAGGAGAGAGGAAAACTATTTAGGAAACCCCCTCTCAGTAGGCCTACACCCAACTGGGACTCCCAGGCCAATAAGTAAAAAAAAAATTCCCACCTGACTGGATTTCCGATGATATAGATATAGGGGTTTGATCCCGGTCGGGTGTAATGAGTGTGGTTCTTCCTAAATTGTTTTCCACTATACCTCAATGCAAATTCGGGTGTACTTACACTAAATTAAAGCTCCTCATTCCTAACACATTAGCGAAATTGGTATATAGGCATATAGCCCGAACGGGTAGTAAGACCCGGTGCTAAAAAAAGGCAAAATGCTTAAACATATCCTTGCTATCTTATGTTGGGGGAATTCTATTATTCTACATAAGCCACTAAAAGTGAACTCCCATCCCTCACCCCCGTAAAATACTAGGTGACCATCTGACCAGTATTCATTGTTGCGCAGAGTGAGTCTACCCACCCCTTAATTTGTCTAGGATGTGATCCTCTCGATATATCCTCCTTGACAGTTATGTGACCTGTTTGTTTCAGTAAGTCGACTACACTGTGAGAGCGAGTCCTTCAAGATGGACCTCATACTCGACGTCAACACCTGGCTCTACCCCATGGATCTGGGTGAGTCCCGGCGCCAGACCCTTTAGGTGTTCAAACTGGACCCGGTACTAGGGGCAAAGCGCGGGCCCCCCTCTCTTTGTACTGTACTACTCAACTTCACTGGCGGTGGAACCATATTTCTTAGGGGGGGGAGTTATCAAAATAAATGAATTTCGTGGGGTCTTAGCCCTTAAACTAAAAGTAGACTTAGGTACCCTCCCCAGTCGAATATCCAGAAAATATATAGAATGGCCCTCATTTTGAATTTTTGTGGATACTAGACTCTTCTATAAACTATTTAGAGTGGTCTTCCCATAATAAACTTTTCTAAATTGGGATGCTCCTAGAAACTATTTAAAGTAATTTTTAGTCGTTTTGCTATCATAATGCCTTAAAAGATACGTGGTTCTTCTCCACAAGACTTTTGAAATTTGGTTTCTCCTACAAGCTATAGAGAGAATGTTCTCCTTAGGCAAATCTTTGGAAATTGTATAACTCTTGAAGCTATTTTGAATGGTCCTCTCTTGGAAAATGTTTTAAAACTAGATTTTTCTTAATATGGAGAGGTCTTACTCCAGAATTTTTCTGAAATTTTAATGTACCCTGAAAATATTTAGAGTGGTCTTTGCCTAGAATTAGATGCCATCTGAAGTGGTCTGCTCCCAGAAAAGTTTTGAAAATTGAGTGTGTCCTTGCCTGGATAATTTAAAAATATTATATCTCTTTTGAAGAAATTTAGTATATAATGGACTTCTTCCAGCAAACTTTTGAAAATTGAATACATCTTAAAGTTATTTAGAGTTTTATGCAAGCTCATTTTCAGCTTCATATTCAAGAATATCATAGGGGCGAAATAAATTTAGTTGGGGGCAAGATTATTCCAGTCAAGGAGGTTTCATATTCTAGAACATAGGTGGAGAGTGAACTAAATCTAGCGGGGGAGGGGTGTTTGTTTGCGCGCTTATTCTGGCCATGTTTGTTTTATCACAGCGTATTACTTACTACCCGTACGTGTTATACGCTTAAGTACTAATATTGGTAATGGTTTAGGAACTGGGAAGGTTAAATATAGAAACCATTAAGGAAAAATCACCACCCAGTTCACCCAAGTGAGATTCGAACCTTGATCTCCCCGTCCTCAACAATAAACAATAAACTAGCGCGTTAGCTAACCACGCCACTGAGGTGAGTTATTCCAGTCAAGAGGGCTTCATATTCTAAAATATCAGAGGAGTGAAATCACTCTAGACAGGGAATAAGTTTATTCTAGGGGGGAAAGGAGGGGGAAAATTTTGTCAAGAGGGTACCCCCCTCTCCCCGTCTTGTTTCTCTTACAATGCTCAATTTAAGTTTGTACATTTGTATAAACTTTGTTTTCACTGTCACAAAATAAAAGTAGTGCACAAAAATTATTACGTAAATTAACACTGGACTATTACATATTGTACATAATGAAATACTTAAATTCAAATTGAATTTGATTTACTTCCTGAATCTCTTTGTGAGCCAAATTTAATTTAATTACAAAACTTTAAACTGTGAAACTTCCAAGCCCTTTGAAACAAATTACAAGACTGGACTAAACCAAGGATACAATGGGGACAAATTGCAGTAAGTTCCTTCGTGGGAAACCACATTGGTAGGGCTGCCTATTCCTTAGTATGAATTGATAATCGGTTTTGTATTTTCTTTCATCTTCTATTTTAAAAAAAAATTGAATCTGGATAGCGAGCCCGCGTCTCTGGGAGTCCCAAGCCCACGACCTTGGTACCAATATTCCCCCTCTCGTGGCGGGCTTGTCCGGTGCAATCATTCTCGTTCATGGTCGGTCATGAAAAGTGACCGCTATCATTTTCTATCTCAAGTTCCCAAGTAGACTGGTCACGTTTTGTGACCCACACTGTATTATCGTGAGTGCTTTCTTACGCCGTGATACAATAACCTTTGTGACAGGCGGCCAAAGCCGCCACTATCGTCTTGTCTGGTTTCCAGGTGACAAAAAAGGTCGGGGTTTGAATTCAGGCATTATACTGGGGGTGGTATTTCCTAAATGGTTTTTTACTCTCCTTGTGAATGTGAATAATGCCAGGCCTCCACCGTGGTTCGGATTCCACGTTAAACTGTAGGTCCTCCATTTCATCTCACAATCACCCTACCATTACACAATTAGCGTAAATGCGTATAAACCGAACGGTTAGTAAGACGTGGTGCTAATAATAATAATAATTTTTTACTCTCTCTCTCCACGTCAATTTAGATACATTTTCTCTCAATTTTACCTCAGCCTGACTAAGTAAAGATGTTAGGATTTCCCGGACGAGTAATAAGACGCGAAACATGGGGGGGAAAACATTACTTAACGGATTCATCTACGGGGCATGGACGAAGGCTATTTAGAAATATGCACCCATACTAGCGTGGCGAGAGAATGGAAGAAACACATGAAAAGCAAGCACTCTCAGCGCGTCCAGTCAAGATGCAAGTATAAATAGTTGGCTAACGTGCTGGTTTCGTGTTGAGCTAGACTGCGGAGGATGGGGAGATCTAGGTTCTAATCTCGGTCGGGTGAACGTTTTTTCCCCTTAATGATTTTCCACTCTCCTTACACTCAAATGAGGGTTCATTTCCTTTAAATTCAACCTTCCCAATTCCTAGCCCATTAGTGTAATTAGTACTTAAGCGTATAACTCAAACGGGTAGTAAGACACGGTGCTAAATACAAATTTAAAAAATGCGAATCTCATCCTGCACTTCACCAGTTATTTGCGAGCTTTACGCTTTAACGCTGTGCACAGGCTGCTTGGGACAGATATATTCCGATAGAGCGTAGCACTATCGGTTTGTCGTACTCGTGACGGACCGGT
>CABFVX010005848.1:0-14295 GCA_902151425.1 Timema shepardi
ACCCTACCATTACACATTAGCATAAGTGCGTATAACCCGAACGGGTAGTAAGACGCGGTGCTAATAATAATAATAATAATAAATAATAATAATAATACAGACAACTTTCTTTATGAGAGTGTATGACAAACTTAACGCATGACATGTAAATAACTATCTAGGGGAGTGAAAACTTAACGTTAGATTTCCAAATCCCGATTGATTTTTGAGGAAACTAAAAATAACTACTGGTCCATTTATCATCCACACTTAACCACAGCCCATTATTTCCACCTTTTAGATTCAGTCCTGAAATTCTCTCTCATCGGAATCCAAATACCTTACGACCTTTTATTAACGCCATTTGACGGCTGTGCGGCCGTTAACGTTATCAGAAGTCGTTCCTACCTCGTCCACCCTCCTCCCCTCCCCCTCCCGACCCCATTTGAACACCGCAAAAGCGCGGGAGACCGCCTCAATGACGCAATTTCGAGCATTAAAATCACCGCTCGTTTATCGCAACCCCTTTTTGGTGTATTATTTTTACCCTCACCTCCTACCCCACTTATCCCCCCACCCACCCAACTAACACACGTGCTTGTGGTGGATGAGGCACGCAACGGTTAAAGTTGTGAAATATACACGTCTAATTAAGGTTATGGTTGGAATGGTTCGAGAAGATAAAAATCTATCTCTTGTGAGCTGCTAAAATCAGATTTACTTTACTTAGATACTAAAACATTTAAGAAATGATTAATGTGTAGCGAAAATATATTAAAATTTAAATAAGTTAAAAGTGTTGTATTATATATTAAACATGTTTGTAAAATGCACTTAAAACATTATTAATTTTATATAATAACGAATGATAGTCAAATGATTTAACGTAAGAGCCTTTGTAGCAATAGACACACATAATAAAATTGAGACATTAATTACATTTAAGATTATCAGGATCATGAACAATGGTAGCATAATTTGTTATTACAAACACGATTAATGTTATTCATTTTAGAAAAAGTTATTGTCATGACTTTTCCTAAAATTAATGCCTTATTCTTTCTGTTTCAATTAAATATTTAAAATAAAATAAATCATTATTAGTGATAAGTTTGTTAAAATATTGAGTGAATAACATTATTTGTATTAATAATAACAAATTATTTAGTTTTTGACTTTTTTTTTTTGCTTTGGTAGTCATAAATAAAAAAATATATATGCAGCCACTGCTACTTGCATTAACGTACTCATCACATCGATATTGAAGAACAACTGAGATGGATGGGGAAATAATTGTTTAGGTTACCAGCTATGGAAACACGCTGCGAACAGGTTCCGTCAATGTTATGACACTCCAGCCACAGCGAACAGAATAACGAATAGGTTGTTTTCAAATGTTTGCGAACATGTTCCGTTAAAGTTATGACACTCCAGCCACAGCGAACAGAATAACGAATAGGTTATTTGCGAATGTTCTCGAACATGTTCCGTTAAAGTTATGACAATCCAGCCACAGCGAACAGAATAACGAATAGGTTATTTGCGAATGTTTTTGAACATGTTCCGTTAAAGTTATGACACACCAGCCACAACGAACAGAACAACGAATGGGTTCTTTGCGAATTTTCGCGAATATTTTATGTTCGATGTTCATGTTCTGGACACGAATTTATGATACTTTTCTCTTACCCATTCAGGTTATCAATGTTTCAAAACTAATGAGGTATGATTGAGGAAGGATGACTTTAGAGAAAAGTACCCACATTTGTGTGGGGATAGCGTAGTAAGCCTAAAGTATAACCTCATTACAACTGGTCAAGAGAACACCGATATTCCCATCATCAGAAAACCCAACTAGACGAGACTGACGCCTTTGTATTCATTACCCACTGGTTTGGGTTTCATTTTAATGTGTTTGTTCTAGTTTTTGATTTTGTTCAAATGATTTAATAAGTTTAAAAATTTGGAAAAGCTCTTATCTAATGGCAACTAGCCATATCACATCCATAACTATCTTTGATAAATAACATTCTATTCAAAATACGAGTATTTATATTCGAGTTTCTTAATGTTTACTTTCTAAACACTTATATAAACATATGATTTACAAACTAACTTAAAATTTGAAAGTTTACGTTTAACAATGCACACCTTGTGAATGTGTGGAATGCCAGGCCTCCACCGTGGTTCGGATTCCACGTTAAACTGTAGGTCCTCCATTTCATCTCACAATTACTCTATCATTACACATTAGCGTAAGTGCGTATAACCCGAACGGGTAGTAAGACGCGGTGCTAATAATAATAATAATAATAATAATAATAATAATAATAAATAATAAATAATAATAATGCAAACCCAGCCTATTTATTTATTAAAAAATTAGATCAAACCTGTGCCTATACAATACTACTTATTCAGTTTAATCGTATATCTACTGATAATTCTAATAAGTTAAGGATGAGAAGTTTGAATTAAAATAAGTGTATCCTCATTTGCATGAAGGGAGAATAGAAACCTCTTTTGGATAAATCTCCCTAAATACACCCGGCCGGGATTCGAACTCCGATCTCCCTGTCATCGGCAGTCAAGTCTATTTTGAGAGTGATTTCTTAGACCATGCGGTCACTTAAGTAGGTACAATTAGTATTACTATAGTAATTAGCAGCATACGAGCTCCAACTGAGACCCACTGAGCGTGTGACCGAGTAATATAGCTCTTCAGAAACAAGCCCATATGATATTTAAATTAAACATCTTATTAAACTTTGCTCTTTGAATAATTAGTACTAACAAGGACTTGGTAAACATTAATTAAATTTGTGTATTTTCCCAGGAAAAGCTAGTTCTAAATTACTATCACTCCTGGGTAAAACGATAACTATAATATATAATAACTTATAATATTTATAATTTATATTGACCTGGTGGTCTAGGGGCAAGGTATCAGACTTCTATTCTTGCGGCCGGGGTTCAATCCTCGGTCCTGGCAAAGATTTATCTAATTACCAAACCCTTCCTTCACCTCTGACAAGACATCTTGTGAATGTGAGGAATGCCAGGCCTCCACCGTGGTTCGGATTCCACGTTAAACTCTAGGTCCTCCATTTCATCTCACAATCACCCTACCATTACACATTAGCGTAAGTGCGTATAACCCGAACGGGTAGTAAGACGCGGTGCTAATAATAATAATAATAATAACTAAACCTCTACAGTGATGAATTTGGCCAGGAGGGGGAGGAGGTGTTGTGCCTACTCTAGATTTAAGTTTGTTTCTTAAATCGTGTGCTGATTTGATTTTTCAGCTCAGAAATAAAGAATTTTTCCCACTTTGGTGGACGTATGATCTAAGGCATAACTCTTACAATAGACTTAACTTCCGATGATGAGGGTATCGAGGTTAAATCCCGATAGGATGTATTGAGGGTGATTTTTCCTAATTGGCTTTCCACTCTCCCTCTATGCAAATGTGGGTAAACTTCCTCCAAAGTCAACCCTTTTTTTCGCATCACGTCTTATTACTCGTTCGATCTATACGCCTATGTACTAATCACACTAACTGGCTAAGAATTAGGAAGGCTTAATTTAGATTAAATGAACCAGCGTTTGTGTGGAAGGAGAGTGGAAACAATTTAGTGGGGAAAAAAAGCCTCGGTACACCTGACTGGGATCGAACCCTAACCTCCCTGTCTTTGTCAGTCTAGTCCCAACATGAGAGTAGCGCGCTAGACCAGGCGGCCACCAACTTTATCATAAATAAAACATTAAGAGTAAATAGTAGACTACATAGACGTATAATCCTAACGGGTAGTAAGACGTGGTGCTAAAAAAATAAAAAATAAATGTGCAGCTATATCAACCATCCTCACCCCGATCCGTAAAAACCAACCTCGTAACCATCTTGGTGAGGGAGGACTCTAAATGTCCATGGAAGTTACAACATAAACAACTCGGAGTGCGCACTTAGGCCAGTGTGTGGTCTCTTTTACTATAATGAAGGGGGGGGGGGGTATTAGGTTGAGCTTCCTCCGTAACCTCTTTCGTTTTTTTTAAATTGCGAAATTCAGGACAGTGGCTGACGTAGTCTAATAGAGTTGATTGCCCCCCATCCCCTTTTTTTTACAGGTATATATGCAGTCTAGAGATAATCATTACCATCGTGAAAATAATCATACTGATGACCTTCAATTGGAAAGTACGTTTTGAATTACTTTGAGGAGGAGAAGAAAAAAAAGTGTTTTTTTTCAATTGTTCCTGGGAACTTTTTTTTAACCCAATATTATTATTATTATTATTAGCACCACGTCTTACGACCCATTCGGATTATACGCACTTACGCTAATGTGTAATGGTAGGGTGATTGTGAGATGAAATGGAGGACCTACAGTTTAACGTGGAATCCGAACCACGGTGGAGGCCTAGCATTCCCCACATTCACAAGATGTCTTGTCAGAGGTGAAGGAAGGGTTTGGTAATCAGATAAATCTGTGCTGGGACCGAGGATTGAACCCCGGCCGCCATTTACCAAATAAAGTTTTGATTAGATTTGTTCATATAGTAATAAATAGTCAAACTGTTCATTATTTTAAAATATGCTGATATTACGTATTTCTACGCAGATGGTTTTATGCGTTTTAATTTACTAAACAATCATTTGCAGTGGATTGGAGTGGGAACAAAGGCGTCAGTGTCGTCTTGTTCGGTTTGTGGGTGATGAGAAGGTCGGACTTTTAATACCAGTTAAGCGTGCCGAAGTATTTTGGTCTTTCTAAATGGTTTGATCCTCTAACTACACGAAAATGCGGGAACGCTTTATCTAAACTTCTCGGGGTTTTTTTCACGTTAGTTTAAACGTGTGAATAGCCCAGATGGGCAGAAATTTGTAATTTTATTTTAATTATTAGCTCCAGAATGATGGTTATTTAAGGTTACATTAAAGATGTATGGATAAGGAAACGATTTTTACAGGAAATGCACTCGCATTAGCGTGGATAGAGGATGGAAAAGCCTTAAGTAAAATATTACACAGAAAATCCACTATTGGTATAGTCCAATTTTCTAAAAAAATATATATATCTAAAATATATGCTATATCTGATTTCCCGTATCCATACATAAAGTCAGCTATAGATATTATCCAAGACGTGGATTTTTACGACCTCAAAATGATCAGAAAATTAACTATGAAATTACCTAAAAATTTCAAAAAAGTTGCATTAATTTTTTTTAAATGGCCTTAAAATATTGACATAAACTTGATAAATGCACACGACTTAATCAAACACGCACGCTACATATGTAAAATGAAATAAAAACCTTTAAAATCTAAATTCTTGCATTCTTCTGAATATAACATTGATTTACAAATATCTGTTTCAGAAGTAATAGCTGCCCCCTCCTAACGCAACCCTCTCCAGCCTAGTTACATTGTCTCACCAGGAATGAGAGTTTTACAATCAAACAAACAAGGATACAAAGTTCATGGCCTACATTATCTTCTTATTCCGAGAACTGTGTGGGGAAAAATTGTTTATGGTTGAATATTAATGCATTTATAAAATATCAATAGTATAATAAATATACTTATTCAACACGAATGCTTAAAATTACTAAAAAATTATTTAAAAAAAGACTAAAAAATTACGCAAAACAAGAAAATATTACATTAAATTCCACAGTGATTCATTTCTACAACCAGGGTATCATGAACTGAGTTAAGATACTTATGAGAAATTTAGGTAGCGAATAAAAAAAATATGATGACATGTAATCAAAATCACGGCTATGGATTCTACCAATAACTAAAAAAAATTACACCAATAATAGAAAGAGTGAGGCGAAAACAATTAGATGGTCTATGTTGAGGAAAGTGATGTACAACATTCTAAGGTTTGGGTGACATCCGGTGGAACTCATCTTAGTGACAAAAAGTAAAAATGTTCAGTATGTAGTTTGACTTTATTTAACTAGTGAATATTTACTTTTCAATTAAAGTGTTAGTTTTCAAGTTACTAATCGTTTAATATTTTTCGCCTCCACCCAGTACCAAAATCAAATAACCAAAGTTATTATTTATGATTTTAAGTGAGGATTACTCCATCTAGATATCATATTCTGAAAATTGAAAAATGACACCTAGGTACAGGAGTCGAACCCGGGACCTTTGGCTTAGTACGCCACTGCTCTAACCACAGAGATATCCAGGAATCGCCCCATGCCCAGGGTCATTCTTCACTCATATTTTAAGGCAGAGTCTGTGATGGACGTGCGGAAATCGTCAGCTACAAATGTGTGATTTTTATTAAGATCACGAGCTATCAGACAACGCAGCCACCTTCAACTCGGTAGTTGGCATTGGCGTACTAAGCCAAAGCTCCCGGGTTCAATTCCCGTGTCCGGGTGTCATTTTTAAATTTTCATAAAACTGTATTAAAATGCTATCAATGTTGACAGCAAAAAAAAGTTTTTATTCCAAAATACACTTCTTATGAAAATTGGACCATGCATACGTTTTAGTTTTGAATCATGATCTCGCCATCAATCTTAATCAAGTTGCTTTGATGTGAGCGTGGCATCTTACACCGCATGTTCACCGAGGTGATTTCAACGTTGCTTAGGACACGCCGTCGAGAGGGAAAAGGTTGCCAAGTCACGCGTGTTGATGCTCCGATGGATATAATTTTTTTTTCCCACCCCTTGTCGGCCGGGAAGTGTAATGTAGCGTTGTGGACGCCAACATGAGCTGTGGCTCACCTGTTTGAGCACGCCCCGCGTGTAACGATTACTGCTGACTTGGCTTACGCTTTCCTACACCCGTACTCCGAGCGAGCTGACGTCGGCAAGGCCTGCATACACGCACACACACAAATAAACCCGAACGAGATATAGCTTACGAGACTAGTTTACCTTTACTATCATGTTAATTTGCCGTAATTGTTAATTTAATGTTCTAGTTATTTAACGCCCTAGCTCATTTTATGTGTGTGTGTGTGTGTGTGTGTGTGTGTGTGTGTGTATGTATGTGTGCTGCATAGGAACCAGCAGGAGTTTTTCTCAGGAGCGATGGGGCAATGAGGGAGTTTTAAAGGTATGGGATCTAGAATCTAGAGAAAATTAGAAAAGCTATTCATACCAATATCTGTGAACTTAATTAAAATATATTACTTTCTCTTGGTTAATTGAAAATTAGTAATTAATTTAAGGCGTGGAATGTAAAAATTATCGAATATATCTAGTTGTTTTTTTAAAAGATATTCGAGAATTCGAGATGGTTTTTTTTTTTCTTTTTTATAAATCTCGAATATACATTTGTTTTAGAGCTTTATGGCTGAGTTGTGAGAGAGTAATTATTATATAAGCAACTTAACAACCAGATTTGAACCTTCCTAGTCATTATTATTATTATTAGCACCGCGTCTTACTACCCGTTCGGGTTATACGCACTTACGCTAATGAGTAATGGTAGGGTGATTGTGAGATGAAATGGAGGACCTACAGTTTAACGTGGAATCCGAACCACGGTGGAGGCCTGGCATTCCACACATTCACAAGTTGTGATTAATACACTTCTTGTCAGAGGTGAAGGAAGGGTTTGGTAATCAGAAAAATCTATGCCGGGATCGAGGATTGAACCCCGGCCGCCTTCCTAGTCCCTAATCCCTAAGTGTAACTAGTACGTAAGCGTATAACCCGAACGAGTACTAAAACGCTATGCTAAAATTAAAAATATAAATATGTAAGTGATCTCTTTGCATCTGCTCCATGTTTTTCAAGCATCTCTGCATGTATTTTTCTTCTCTTTCTTCTTCAAGCAGACGCCAATGACAGACACCTTTGCCATGCCTTTCATTCAACCCCAAAACAGTTCATCAAATACTTGACACATTAAATGAGGATAACCCCACCTCGGTGGCGTAGTTAGCTCACGCGCTAGTTTCGTATGGAGCTAGACTGCCGAGAATGTGGAGATCGGGGTTCAAATCTCGATCGGGTAAACAGGGGGTGGTTTTACCTAAATGGTTTTCCACTCTCCCTCCACACTAATGCGGGTTCACCCCCAATAAATTCAACCTTCCCTATTCCTAGCCCATTAGCGTAATTAGTACATAAACGTATAACCCGAATGGGTAGTAAGACGCGCTGATAAATAATAAATTTAAAAAAGAGGATAGTTTAGGGAATAATTCTACCTCTTTTTGATGTCACCCCCTTAACCCCCCTACCCCCCGCAGCATACAATATCAAACACCACATGGATTTTCTTCGTCATATCTCCGTTCCCCAATTTGTATTATTGTCTTTATTTATTTCTTACTCCCTCCGGCCTCCTTTATCCTTGCTTTGATAGATGGATGGGTGGCCAGTTGGGCTTGAGTGTCTATTAGGAACATGTGACCGACCCTAAGCCATTCGGTGTAAGGATCTTCAAGTTGGAATCCTCACAAATCATGTGTGTGGTAAATGTGTACCCTTTACCCCATATGATTCCATTTGAGCTCCAAATGTTCTCTTTTTTTTTTCCTAAGGAAATACAATTCCCATAAATTATTCCTTTTGAATAAGATTCAACGAACCTCAACTAGTTTGAGCATTTTAATCAAAATTAATTCGTGTCTTAGACTTTTAGAGATCCTTTTATATTACTTTTTTTTTTCACCTGCCACGAATTACTAACTATCTGCTCGGTTCAGACACATTTTAATTATGCTAGTGGGATGTAGATGGGAAAGGTACATTTTATAAGAAATGTGCCCGAATTTTCGTGGCGGGAGAGTGGGGAGCCATTAAGGAAAACCTCTTTCAGTAAACCCACCCCCAACCTCCCCTAACGCGTTCCCGGCAAACAACAATAGGTGAGTCTGACATTTAGTCCACGTGTCCACCATTGATTATATAAGCTATACTAGGAGGAGCTAATGATTGTTTTAGTGATAGAGTGCTTGATTATAAAATTAAACATTTTTTCGAACATACACGTTAAATACCTCAAATAAATGGGATTAACGATCGGGGGTCAGAGTGTTGTATCTTGTATAGATTTAAGTTAGATTCTAGGTTATGTGCTGATATAATCATTCGCTTCATAATAGGGACGTTAAATTCCTTGGATAAAAAATATAACAAATAAATAATTACAAAATATCTTGGACTAAATTTCAGGTAACATGTAGATTTAATATCATTAGGGAAAATTTTAAATTAAAAATTAATAACCTTCTAACGTGTAAGGTAGTGAGCCTACCTTGCACTCTTTCATTAAGGTATAGTTTATAAGATACAGTCATAGTTTAGTCAGTTAAGGTTAGGTCCCTACCTTTAATATAAACAGAGTGTACATATTATTCTCGTGCACTATTTTTAGCAATAGTTTACTCATTTTTTTTTGTAATTTTTTTTTAGCTATCTATGAAACTTTTAATTTGCGCGTTTCCCGATTTCCCGATCACCAAATTATTATTCTACCCGATTCGATGTCCTCGCGAACTTAAGCGTCACTCGTGTGTTAGACTTTCCTGATGAAGACGGGGAGACCGGGGTTCGAATCCCGTACGAGTTTACTGAGGGTATTTTTTCCTGAACGATTTCCTCACTCTTTTTCAATGCAAATGTGGGTAGATTACCTTTAAAATACTTCCGTCCTCATATCTACCTCATTAGAGTAATTAACATATACGCGCATAGCCTGAAAAAGTAGTAATATGCAGTTATATATATATATAAATATCACCCGCTTCAGTGGCTGCATAGTCTAACGCGCTATTATTGTGTTAGACTAGACTGTCGATGACGTGGAGATAGAGGTTCGAGTCTTGGTCGGGTGGACTGAAACTTTTAAAAAAACACGTAAATGTGGGTACACTTCTTCTAAATATAACCTCCCAAAACTATCAGCGTAATTACTACATAAAGGTATAGCATAAACTAGTAGTAAGACATGGTGATTTAAAAAAAATGATTCGGTCAATGAAAGATTTATATATATATGTGTTTTTGTATAATGTTGTTTGCATAGCATGCAAGTTCACAAAAAGTGAATTAAGAACCAAACCTGGCAAACGGTCGCGGTGAGCTAACCTTTGGGCCATATAAATGTGTGAGTTGTGTGCTTGCTGCTCTGTGAGGGTGACGTGCAAATGAAGTCTGTACCAGATGTGTCCGCAGTCTGTGGCGGACGGCTACATGTTACGCCTGTATGCGCAGACAAGGGGACGTTCGCTCGCTCCTACGAATTGGAAATGGGGGAACCCGCCAGACTGCCCCGGACAGGGAAGGGACAATTTATCCAAGCGCTCTATTTCTAGGGATTCCTCGGTAGACAGAACTGCTCCTAAAAAAAACTTAGTACCCTTGAACATGATCCATGGATCGTCTGGGATAAACGTATTATTATTATTATTATTATTATTATTAGCACCTCGTCTTACTACCCGTTCGGGTTGTACGCACCTACGCTAATGTTTAATGGTAGGGTGGTTGTGAGATGAAATGAAGGAACTACAGTTTAACGGGGGATCCGAACCACGGTGGAAGCCGGTTCTAATTACGCTAATGTGTTAATGATGAGGAAGGTTTAATACAGAGAAAGTGTACACGAATTTGCATGAAAAGATAGTGATCAATAATTTAGGGAGGGAAAAATCTCACTACACCTGACCGGGGCTATATCCCCAATCCAAATGTCATTGTCAATCCAGTTTATTTCAGGAATAACGCCTCAGACCATGTGACCACTGAAGCGGGTGATAGTTGAATATTAAATGTATTACTGTCCGACACATTAGCTCAGTCGGTAACGTGTATCCCTATTATGTTCAAGTTCCTGGTTTCGATTCCTGGCATGGCTAAATAATGTATACTTTGTGAAATTTGGGTTCCCCCTTTCACATTGGGGAATTAGCGGCCGGGGGTCTGGGTGTTGTGTCTGTTCTATATTTAAATTAGTTTATAAATAGTTTTGTTGATTTAATAAGGAAGTTCAGATAATGCACGTTAATTACCTGTATCAAAAAATTTACTAACACGTTCTCAAATATTTAACATGAGCCATGCCCTGCACTGATAGCCACAAAGTTTATGGCGTCAGTCACGCAACAGTGTGTATTGATGGAAGTGCTGTCACGCACTGGTAGAAACGAGAAAACACCCATATTATTTTTTTAATCTGTTAAAAACGGAGTTGATACAGGGAGTTTTGCGATAAAAAGACATTAAATTACTAAAACATTTGTGAAATTGAGATATTTAACTGCAATATTTGTCAGTGAACAGTTCAGATTCCGAGCACAACCAAAATATCCATATTGCGAACAAGTAAAAGAGCAACTCACGGGAGTTCCTACGTGAGGGTGGTGACACGGATGGAAGTACCCACCGGTCACCGGGGCTTTCCCCCTGACCAAGCTTACATTCACCTAACCTAACCTAGCCTATCCTGACATAAACAATGCAATAAATATTCGTGTATGTAATTTAGTTAAATTAAGACTGACGAGGCTGAAAGAACGAACGGCTGGAATACCCCCATAAGCAGCCCCTACTATCAAATTTGGGAAGGGATGGCATAGCAATATGACGTGTCCGCAATCTGGACTCCTCCCCAAATATAAAAAATCTCATGTTCGCAATCAGGAGGTCACCGAAAATGTTAACCAAATAACTAAGCACGCTTATTTCCTCTCAACCTGAATGATTTAGTTAGATAACGATTGAGTTTTTCCCCATCAAGCTTAAACGTTCCTATATAGACAAAAATTGCATAACTTCGAACAAGTGAATTTGATGAAAAACAAAATTTCGTTTCCCTGTACTTCAATTTAAGTTGTCTGTAAAAATTTCTCATTTATTCTGAGAAAACCTTGTAAACACGGATCATTTTGTGTTAATAGAGTAGTATAAACTGCTTCGGTGGTTAAATGGTCTATGGCGTCACTCTTGTGTTTGACTGAACTGCTGATGACAGATGGTTAGAATCCAGTTTGTGTCTATTGAGGGTGGTTTTCCCTAAATGGTTTCCCATTCTCCCTCCACGAAAATGCGGGTATATTATCTCCCTAATGCTATCTTCCTCGTCCTTACATAATTATTTTTTTTTATCATATATGCGTATAACCCAAACAGATGCACTGATATAAATAAAAAGTCTGTATTCACAACTGCGCCAAGCTCCTTATGACCGACTCAACTCCTTATGCCCGATGACAAACATACATACATACATACATAAATATATAACATACATATCATACATAGCATACATACATATATAATCACGCCGTTCCCTTACGGGGCAAACAAAAAACTGTGCATACATCTCAAATAACAACATATCTCTACTTAATCCATCCTCAGTAGCTTTCTCCACACTTCCCTATCCTTGCATTCTCCCTTCGCTTCAACAACATCCATACACCGAGTCATACAAGCTCTTTTATTATTAAAACTCTTTTTATTTCTCTTTTTTTCACACATTTGTCTACAACATTTAGCCACGTCTTACATGGCCTACCCCTTTTCTTTTGATCCATACACACTCTACCATCATAAATTTCTCGGTCTTTCGATCCACACTCATCCTCTCAACATGTCCAAACCAACATAAAACGCTTCTTTCACATTGAACTATTGTATTCTCTTTCAAACCACACTCCTTCAGCACCCATTCAGCATTGAACGGTTGACCGAAGTTATGATGACGACTGGACCAAACGACCCGTGTATTTCAGCTACAGTAGCCCCATGGCTCCTTTGGTGCTGACTGACAGCTCACAGCTGACTTCTGACAGTCGACATTTAGGTATATACCTAAATTTTGACTGTCAGAAGTGACAGCTGCTAAACGCATGTTTTTGCATATCATATGGTTCGACATAGGGATACATAATTTGGTCTGGTAGCTTTTCAAAGCCGTGAGCTGTCACTCAACACCAAAGAAGCCATGGGGCTTCTGTAGAATAGTTCCAGACAGCTCCAAATTTCCTTTACGTGCCTTTTATATCCAAGTCGAAGCGTGTAGACATACACCGCTCTTGCCCCCACGTGGTGTTGGGTCGCTGTATTGCTTGACTGTATAATGTAGCCGAGGTGCGGCTGTTGGCTATGTCCTGATACTGCACACTCTCACTCTCTCTCTCTCTCGGGCGAGGCGTTGTTCCTACACGCTGGTGCCTGTAGCCTGACTGCAGGATGAGACTGCCCCCCCCCCACCATTCGCCACTCAGACCTGTGGGATCTAGGGTGAAACCCCTTCGACATTTCCTGAAATGGAAACCTCTGTTCGATAATTCAAGTAACACGGTTTGGTCATTTACAGAGCTGTCCTAGTCAGATTGCTTCGCTCACAGCTCGGAATAGATTCGAGCCAGAATCCTAGTTTACTGAGCTTACTATCAACTGGAACTCACATGGTCTAGAAAATGCTGCTGTGCACACAATTTAGATTAGTTTTTAAATATATATTTTATATTTTATTTGATATCAGTAAACCCTTGTTCAGTAGGTAGCGTGTCTGCTTGTTTAGCTAAGAGTCTAAGGTTTGAATCCAAACATGGCCGAAAAGTCATTGGGGATTTTTTTTTCTCTATAGCACAGCGTCTTACTTTACCGTTTGGGTTATACGCTTTAAGTCCTAACCACGCTAATGGATTAGGAACTGAGAAGGTTGAATTAGAGGAAGTGAACCCACATTTGCGTGGAGGGAGAGTGGAAAACCATTTAGGATCCCCCCCCCCACCCTCCCAGTTCACCCGACTGAGATTCGAACCTCTATTTCCCCGTCCTCAGCAGTCGAGCTCAACACGACTAGCGCGTTAGCCAACTACGCCACCGAGGCGGGTTGTACTGATTTCGTTAGTGGGTTAAGGACGAATAAAGTTGAATTTATTGTAAGTGTATCCGCATTTGGATGAAGAGAGTGGAAAAATTATTTAGTAAAAAAACACCCTCAGTACACCCGAATGATATTCTAACCCCGATATCCCCGTCATAGGTAGTCCTGTTTATTGTGAGAGTGATGTCTTCGACCAGTGATGGGCAAAATTTTCGTGGAGTGTGTCAAAAGAAAAAAGAAAAACGTCAGGTTAGCCAACATAGCTTATTAAAAAGTTACAATGGTACATTTTACGAAACTATTGTACAATTAAGTTATATTAATTGCTGAATGAATTTGTATTAAATTGATGTTTAATTCTAATACATAATGAGTTGTCTACATTATTTAAGAAATACTTGAATAAAATAGATACATAACACTAATTGAATTACTCTCGACCAAACGTTAACATTCCAATTTCGTGGATGGTTTGCGTATTATTTAAT
>CABFVX010005848.1:14355-46126 GCA_902151425.1 Timema shepardi
CATTATTATTTTCAACACACATATTTAAGAATCATCATAGACTCTACCATAAAATATGAGTGACTATCGACATTTATATGAGGAACAAATTAAATTTTCAAAATAAAATATATCCTGTGTTACTCGCTGATAATGTAGCTTTATATTGGTGAAATAATTTTTAAAATCGGTCCAGTAGTTTTTGAGTTTATCCATTACAAACAAAAAACAAATTTTTCCTCTTTAGTAGTGTAGATCTGGACACTGGTCACTAAGCTACAAAATAGAAAGAAAAACAATAAAGTGCAAAATTATCTTTTATCTTGTTTATCCTCGTTTCTTAACACTTTTTTTAAAAATCAGAATTTGGAATTATGTTGCGGGCCGTACTTTGCCTATCACTATATTAGTCCACGTGGCCACCGAAGCGGGTAATTGGTGGAATTGAAGTTTCCTCTTTCACGTTAATAACTGATAAGTAATTAACGTCAGGGGTCAGAATGTTGGATCAGTTTTAGATTTAAGTTAGCTTATAAGTCATGGACTTGTATAATAAGTTGGTTCAGAAAGTGCACCTTCAATACTTCTAACAAATAAATATATTATGGACGTGACCCGCCTCGGTGGTGTAGTTGGCTAACGTGCTTGTCGTGTTGAGCTCGACTGCTGAGGACTGGGAGATCAAGGTTCAAATCACGGTCGGGTGAACTAGGGGTGGTTTTCCCCAAATGGTTTTCCACTCTCCCTCCACACGAATGCGGGTTCACTTCCTCTAATTCAACCTTCCCAATTCCTAATCCATTAGAGTAATTAGTACTTAAAGCGTATAACCCGAACGGGTAGTAAGATGCGGTGCTAAAAGAAAAGATTATGGACGTGTTCAACACCTAATTTCATTCTGTAACAACTTTCTCTTGTGAATTAAGGGTCCTAGACTCAATACCCGGCATAGCCCAAAAACTAATAATAAATTAAATTGGGGGTTTTCCGTCTAATGTGGGTGCACTTCATCTAATACATATTTTCTTAACCCCACCCCCTAGATTAAGCCATAAAGTTGTGAGTTTAAGGGACTCGAGTTAAGAGCAGTTTTTTTTACAATTTTTTATATCAAAACATGTTATTAGATTAAAAGTTAAGACTTAGATAAATTGCTCTAGCAATATATTTAAAAATTAAATTTAAAGATCAAACACTAGCTAAATTGGTGGATGTATTAATTGAAATTACAAGTCAAAATGTATCATTTAAATATAATTCTGGTGAAAAACATATTGTAAGATATGAACATTTATATACAATTATTATAATGAATAATCAACTAGACCATAAACGAGTTGATTAAAGGTATAGAACATAGGTTGACACGTTAAAAATATTAATACAAATTTTTTTAAGATACAATATAGTATGGTACAAAACGATTTTTTAGGTCTAAATATGTTGTGAAATAAAAGAATAAAATTTAAGGTTAACATCTACCAAACAAACTTAATGAAGTAATTAATTAATTTGGAATAATCTATGTCTTATCTGTTTCCTTGTCCCATTACTCCTTCACGATATCCAGCACTGGAAAAATGCTGGATTACTTCATTCTGACATGTTTCGATACTATGATACCATAATCATGAATATTGATTCATTGTGAGAACGAGATATGTTATTTATTACGACGGGTAGATGTTAGGAGTTACAGTGCTGGGTATCACAAAGGAATAATGGGACAAGGAAACAGATAAGACTTAGATTATTCCAAATTTCTTAATTACTTCATTAAATTCGTTTGGTAGATGTTAACCTTAAATTTTATTCTTTTATTTCACAACATATTTGGACCTAAAACATCGTTTGGTATCAAACTATATTGTATCTTCAAAAATTTTGTATTAATATTTTTAACATGTCAACTTAAGTCTTAGACCATTCCTCAGTTCGTTTATGGGCTAGTTGATGATGCATTATAATTGTATATAAATGTTAATATCTTACAATATGCTTTTACACCAGAAGTATATTTAAATCATACATTTTGACTTGTAATTTCAATTAAAAAATGTAACAATTTAGCAACTGTTTAATCTATAAATTAAAATGTTATATATGTTTTTAGAGAAATGAATCTACTTCTTAACTTTTAATTATAAACTCTCCTTACATTCAACCATATTTAAAATGTTTTCTAAAATGTTTAAAACATTTTATTGTTTAAATATATCATATATTTGTCCCGTAAAAACAGAGTTTTTCTTCACATGTTGATATCAACAGTTGTTGAATATTTGTCATGAGCATAGCAGTATTATATGAGAAACCTTTTTAAATGAGGAGAAAAAGTTGTCATTAAATGCCAAGACATCCTTGACAGATATTCAAGAACTGTTGTTATCACCATGTGGAGAAAATTAAACTCTTATTTTTCTACTGGAGCAATATTTTATTTCTTTTAGCCAAAAAATTTGATATAAAAACTGCAAAATTACTGTTCTTAGCTATTGTTACCTGCACTCCTGGAATATTGTTTGACGAAGTAATAACTATACAATTAAGTGTAAAGAGACGGGTGACCTGGCGGTGTAGGGGTAAGGTGTCAGACTTCTGTGCTGCCGGCCGGGTTTCAATCCTCGGTCCCGGCACAGCTTTATCTGATTACCAAACCCCTCCTTCACCTCTGACAAGACATCTTGTGAATGTGGGGAATGCCAGGCCTCCACCGTGGTTCGGATTCCACGTTAAACTGTAGGTCCTTCATTTCATCTCACAATCACCCTACCATTACACATTAGCGTAAGTGCGTGTAACCCGAACGAGTAGTAAGACGCGGTGATAATAATAATAATAATAAAGAGACAAAGTCCTTCAGAAACATTACGCGCCATATACACTTCAAGGTGAATATTGGCTGTCTCTTCAGTAACGGAAAAATAATTCCATTTACATATAAAGGATCTTTTATTAATATAAAATAATTCTTAAAGAATTGATATATATATATTTTAGTATTTTATTGTTATTTTGGAGTTATTGATAATATTTATCAAAAGTAATAGCTGTAGATCACATGATTTGACGTACGAATACGTGAAAATATATCTATTCGCTTTTCTAGCTGCCAGATAAGGCTCTTTCTCTCTAAAAATAAAAAAAATCCTTGGAAAACAAATGAGGAAGCGTGTTTTAAAAAAATTGCACCGGAACTTAGCTGTAAAAATTATAAAAGAATATACTACTCAAAACCACTTTCAGGTCCAGCTGTTTCATAGCAAGAGTCGTAATTCCAAATCAACAAGAGATATATTTATAACTTTTTTTGAAACCTTAATTTGTAAACCAAACATACATAAAGGAGAATGGGCTGATAAAGTTGGATATACATTATCCTCCAATTTCACGTCCATACAAACCACGCTAGCAAATATTATGATTTTAAAACATATATCCATGAAATTGTGATTATTTTCAAATTTTCTATAAGCAACAATTATTACTCTTGAATAATGAGTTTTTTAACCACCTTTTACTGACGTTTGGTATAAAAAATTCTTTATTTGTGGTAATGCTGCTACTTTTGTGTCGTGTAGTGTTGCCAGGGTTAGCAGAGTTAGTTGAAACTATACCCATGAATTGTTATCATCACTCAGTAGAACACTCATTGGTCAGATATTAACCAAAATATATTCCCAAATGAGGTATGTATTATTATTAGCACCGCGTCTTACTACCCGTTCGGGTTGTACGCACTTACGCTCATGTGTAATGGTAGGGTGATTGTGAGATGAAATGGAGGACCTACAGTTTAACGTGGAATCCGAACCACGGTGGAGGCCTGGCATTCCCCACATTCACAAGATGTCTTGTCAGAGGTGAAGGNGGCATTCCCCACATTCACAAGATGTCTTGTCAGAGGTGAAGGAAGGGTTTGGTAATCAGATAAATCTGTGCCGGGACCAAGGATTGGACCCCGGACCCCCAGCACAGAAGTCCGACACCTTACCCCTAGACCGCCAGGTCACCCGTGAGGTATGAAAAGCATAGCCTGTGTATGATATGTCAAACGAAGAGGAACATATCACAGGTACAGTTTTAACAAGCTCTGTTTACCCTGGACACACTTAACGAAACTACACTGGTCTCTTTATAATATAGGGTTACCTGGTGGTCTGGCGGGGGTGGGGGGGGTAAGGTGTCGGTCGGACTTCTCTGCTGGGGGTCCGGGGTTCAATCCTCCATCCCGGCACAGATTTATCCGATTGCCAAACCCTTCCTCCACCTCTGACAAGACATCTTGTGAATGTGGGGAATGCCAGGCCTCCACCGTGGTTCGGATCCCACCTTAAACTGTTGGTCCTCCATTTCATCTCACAATCACCCTACCACTACACATTATCGTAAGTGCGTATAACCCGAATGGGTAGTAAGACGCGGTGCTAATAATAATAATAATAGTAATAATAATAATATTTCTAATATAGATTTATCTTCCTGTTAATTGACCTTCAATAAGCGTGTAAAAATAAGGCTTTCTATTGATATGGTAGTGGACATGTGGACTTCACGTCAGGTTGACCACTTCGGTTGTCGAATAGTTTAAGGTATCGCTCTCGTTTAAGACTCGCCTGTAGATGACGGGTAGGTCGGGGTTGAAATCCCGGTCGAGTCTACTGAGGGTGATTTTTCCTTAACGGTTTCCTACTTTCCTTCAACGCAAATGCGGGTAGATTACCTATAAAATGCTTCCTTTCTCATCCTTACCTCATTAGAGTAATTATAATATATGATTATAGCCTAAACAGGTAGTAGGACGTGGTGGTAACCAGATTTGTAACTGTAGACTTAATAAAAGGAACGACCTAATGTTTGATCTTACTAAAGACCCAGTTTATTTGGAAAGGGACAGTACTATCGATCAATGGTACTATGCACGAGGTTATAATATTCCAGGAATGGACATGTCCCAAAAAGGACTTCTCTGTAACAAGCCCTATTAATGGCTGAAATTTCTATTACGTAGGAGTTAATAATCAAAGGTGAAACAATTTAAACTCCGTTTTACAACGGTCTCATGTTCAACAATCAGACGAGATCAAATTTGAATGGGTATTATCTTTGAGTGCGTCAGATCCTTCTGTTGAAGCTAACACAATGGAATCATTCGGAGAGAGTTAGCGGAGAAACCCACTACGTTATTAGAACATTTTTGTAATCAAGTATATTGGCCCGGGTTTAGGAAACCGACTTCGTTGTTGACGGATTGAGCCTGCTACGTCCAAATAGGAATATTCAAAATTTAGTTGGTTTGCCTATTATTTTGTGTCCAGTACTCATTTGTTCCGGGTAGGGAATTAAGTATTTCCTTTACTACAGATTATGGCGGAAGTTATTTCCTTTACTATAAGATAAATTACTATAGTAAAGTGACCCACTAATTATTGAATAACTCAAACAAAATATTATTATTATTATTATTATTAGCACCACGTCTTACTACCCGTTTGGGTTGTAGGCACCTAAAATAATGTGTAATGGTAGGGCGATTGTGAGATGAAATGGAGAGCCTACAGTTTAACGTGGGATCCGAACCACGGTGGAGGCCTGGCACTCCATACATTCACAAGTTGAGATTAATACACGCCTTGTCAGAGATGAAGGAAGGGTTTGGTAATCAGATAAACCTGTGCCTGGATCGAGGATTGAACCACGGATCTCCAGCACAGAAATCTGACACCTTATCCCTAGACCACCGGGTCTGCCCATTAAACAAAATAATAGTTCATGAGTAAGAACGTACAATACAAATACACATTTGGCTTCATTGAACATAAAAAATAAAGTCAAAGAAAATAATATACTAACTAAAATGTAAGTGTTGGCAAAAATTTTTATGTATTTAGAACCTTGAATATTAATTTGAAAATTTCAAAAGTTATTATTAATTAATGTCTTAATGTTATATCACCTTAGATTGGTAAAGTTTTAAATCATTCTAGAGCCATTGTTTGCTCCATACATATATCGTACCCTGGGAACATTAAATCAAGGCATCATCAACACTTCTATATACAGACCCCTATATTAGCAAACATCTTACTACCCACTCGGACTATACACATTATACCAATTACGCTAATGTGTTAGAGGTGATTAGGTTTGAATTTAGAGGAAGTGTACCCACTTTCGCGTGTAAAGAGAGAGAGAGAGATTGGAAATACATTTAGGAAAAAACCACCCCCAATACTCTAAACCAGTATTCGAAATTCGAAACCAAATCCCCCCCGCCATTGTTAGTCTCGTATATTGAAAAGGTAACTCATAAGACAATGCGTATATCGAAATGTCTTATTTATTAATCATAAACTTAATCATATTATTAATCATTAACTATCCTATAGGCAATCTAAACTTTATTTATCCCTTCTAGTGATGGAGTGTATATATATATATATATATATATATATATATATTCAACTTTCAACCGGTGACCAGGCGGTCTAGGGTTAAGGTGTCAGACTTCTATGCTGGCGGCCGGGGTTCAATCCCCGGTCCCGGCATAAATTTATCTGATTACCAAACCCTTCCTTCACCTCTGACAAGACGTGTATTAATCACAACTTGTGAATGTGGGAATGCCAGGCCTCCACCGTGGTTCGGATTCCACGTTAAACTGTAGGTCCTCTATTTCATCTCACAATCACCCTGCCATTATACATTAGCGTAAGTGCGTATAACCCGAATGGGTAGTAAGACGCGGTGCTAATAATAATAATAATAATAACAACAACTTTCAACCTGATGTATCCACTTCTACTAGAATGAAAAGTAATAATAATAATAATAATTAGCACCGCGTCTTACTAAACGTTCGGGCTATACGCTTTAAGTACTAATTACGCTAATGGATTATGAATTGGGAAGGTTGAATTATAGGAAGTGAACCAGCATTTTCGTGGAGGGGGAGTGGAAAACCATTTAGGAAAAACCACCCCAGTTCACCCGACCGAGATTCTAACCATGATCTCCCCGTCCTCAGCAGTCGAGCTCAACACGACAAGCGCGTTAGCCAACTACGCCACCGAGGCGGGTGTTAGAATGAAAAGACACCTCAATATTTTATCGGAACAATATGTCATTTTTTTTAAATCAACTTTGTTAGACAATATTAGAATACCAAAACATATATTCTTAATTTGAATTCCCTTCTCCTTATTTAATATCAGTTTACTCTTCTATCTATAAACGACAAGTTAAGGTGTTATTAATGTAAAAATGGTATTAGTACGTATTATAAGAACCTTTGTGAAAATTTGGAGGTCCTTTATGTGGGATGAGTTTTACATATAAGACCTCAAAATTTTCATAAACTTTCTTATAATATGTATTTAACAAAATATAATATTTATCATAAACTAAACCTGAAGATGGTGTAACATCAATAATAACACCAAAACATGATGTCATAGAAAACTAAACAACTACAAAAATAAGGATAAGGTACTAACAATAAAGAAGAAGATATAACTGCTGTCATTCGTTAATCTTTACCAAAACAATATGGACAATATTAAAACTATTAGAAGGTGATTAATGTAAGTAGAAAATTTAAGGGTCGAGACTGTATCGTTAGTCTTCCCGACTGCCAACTGCCGACAACAAGCTAAGCCGACCAAGATAAATGATCCTCCCCGATTCTGAACACCATTTAGCACGCTCGTGAATTATTGGCCGGTTGGAAGGTGTTCCTTTGGCTACCTCCGTCTGACGAAAATCATCATTAACTCATTCGTGGTCCCATTTAAATAAGAGGTTGCTCTCGGTATATTATATTATATTGTTTCCCTACATGATCGTAGCAGGATTTATTCGACACCGTTAGGGCTGTTTCACACGAGAAGTATTATTTTTTTGACGTGAATACGTCTTTAAATTTGCTACCATACGGGGGCAATCCAAAAAACCTAATGATAACAAAATCGGGGGATACAGTTTGGCGTTGTAGTTTCTAATCTATCCTCTACATCCAAAATTAAATTATACCACTGGATAGCTAAAGGATCAAAGAATGCATTACGATACGTGAGAACAGTGACGCATCGCGCGTGGTGGAGGGGGAAGCGCCGCCATTTTGAGGTTATTTTGCTGCGTATCGAGATTCGCAATTGGTATAACTTTTGACTCGGAGAAGCTACGATGTTCGTTTAAGTTTTAATCGTCAGCTGTCATCAAAAAACTATCAATTGTATATAAAACATTAGTTTAAAGTAGTGACAGTGGATATAATAAGGTGTTAGAATACCAGAAATCTCGATGTATCTTGTATGCCATTTGTGTCGTACTTTTCGTATCACAGACCTATAATTAATAAAGTTATATTGTAACACAATAATTATTTGTTTCCTTGCTTTTATCCTAAATACACAAATAAAATATATTTTATTTAAAAAAAATATATAACCTGTTACATAAACATATTCACGTACAGCTCACGGCCGTGTCCATGACACAGCCACACCCCATTTTTATCGCGCGATGTTTTTGTCGCACGAATTTTATCCGCCGAGATACATTTGTTCAAATTTGAACGTTCACATAGGGAGATAAATAATAGTGGGGGTAAAAATTCCCGCACCAACGGTCTAGAACAGCCGCCTGTATCCTGCACTACGTTATAATCCCAAGTGAACACGAGGAACAAGGGGTAGTTTCCCTATAGTTTGATAGTGACGTCAAAATTGATCGCGCGAATAACAGTTCGTACGATAAAATACCTTCTCGTGTGAAACGGCACTTAGTAAGGTGAGATGAGTTGATTTCCCTAACACAGGGGCTGATAACCATAATGCCCCGATCGACTTACAAGCTTATCAAAGGTCCAGAGATCATACATCAATTCTACACTCTAATTTTGCTCTCTTTTTTTGGCCTATAAACTTATACTTATTCCCAAAATTCAACCTTTCCTCAAACAGTAATGTGCCAACCATTCTAGAAAAAATTATATAATAAATGAAAATGTAGATTTTATTATTATTATTATTATTATTATTATTATTAGCACCACGTCTTACTACCCGTTCGGGTTATACGCACTTACGCTAATGTATAATGGTTGGGTGATTGTGAGATGAAATGGAGGACCTACAGTTTAACGTGGAATCCGAACCACGGTGGAGGCCTGGCATTATCCACATTCAAAATGTAGATTTTCATTTTCTTATATTATTAAAGATGATCACCGATCAAGTTTATTTTGTTCATTAATATAATTTGAGTGTACTTAATATATTTGCGAGTTTAGAAGAAAGAAAAATAAGCTTTGTGGTAGTTTTCCCACGTGTTCGACTGAAAATCGCCTCGAGATCGACCGGTTGAGCACAGTCTAGTGGAAAATGTTAATTATCAAGGTGGAATTCTAATAGGGCCCCTAAACGATCAGTCAGATTTTCTGTATTAATTATTACTTTATTAATAATGACGGTCTGACTGATCATGTAGGGGCCCTATTAGGATTCAGCCAGACTGACAAGCGTGCGAGCGAGAGCGCGCGTGATTAGCAGATAGCTCTTGATAGTTGTGGACGAGGAGGCAAAGGTTCGAAATTTGGTTCAGTGAACCGAGGGTGGCTTTTTACAAGTGGTTTATTGTTGTGGTTTTCTCATCCTCTCTCCACGCTAATGGTGATTCTTATTTGTAAAGGACTACTTTTATTATAATATTGAAGTATTTTAACATATCGGTTTGATCTAATATATATTTATGTATATAGGTATGGTTTATGATCTTACCAATTAAACTAGGCCTTTAGTAGAAAGTGTGATAAGCCTCTCGATACTAATAAAAATGTCAAAATGAGAAGTTTTTCTAGCACTCAATGAACCAACATACAATAATATTGCCTAGCACCTGTAAACTAGTCTGTACCGGCTCGAGCGCACGTGCTCGCTCCAGTCTGGCAACCTCTTATTAAAACCAATGTTTTCTATTTGATATTTTAGTCGCTCGCTCCAGTCTGGCCACCTCTCATTACAACCAATGTGTTCTATTATATATTTTAGTCACTCGCTCCAGTCTGGCCACCTCTCATTACAACCAATGTATTCTATTTTATATTTTAGTCGCTCGCTCTCTCACTCGCCCAGTCTGGCCGTCTCCTTAGGTGTGTCTCCCACATTATATGTCTGTTATGTGAGCGTGATCATGAACTTAAAGCTTCAACAATTCCCGTTGATGATGATGATGATGATGATGATAATGATAATGTCTGTCCCTGGCATATAGGACTCAAGCATAACTGTCCTTATCCACGGGTAAATTTTACCAGTCTCATGGCGTGGAGTGTTTACAGGGTAAGCACAACTTGGTAAAAAGTATACCTCTTATATGTTCCCATTCGGTCCCCATTTGACCAACACATTTTAACAATCTTAAATAGACTCTGCTTTACATACCTCACATATGGATGTACGAAGGCACCTAAAATAATGTATATACACACAACCTATCGTATGTATTTAAAGTTAAGACTTAGATAGAAAACTCAGGAATTGCTACAACAAAATATATATAGATTTTCAATTTAAAGAATAAACAGTTTTTAAATTGGTAGATGAATTAAGTGGCTTTAATATTTAAAAGATTGATTAATTTTTCTTTTAATGAGCAAAAAGATGTCATGTATAAAAATTTCCAGTATATTGATATAACATCATCAGCTGAATTAAAACATTGGTTGACGACAAGTCTAAAATACACATATAATATATTAAAATTTAGTTACAAAACTTGGATGCAATAAATTAAGAACAAAAACAAAGTTTAAAGATTACCAGTGTTTTAAATTATGTTATTACATTGAATTAGTAGGTTAGCATCTCCCTTACTTTAAACTACTTTAGAATGTTTTCTAAAGTGCTATCATATATATGATTGAAAAATTTATTGGCTATCCAAATTTTACACATAAAGATTGATATGTATCACTTTATCTCGGAATTAATTTATACACACTAGTACGCTCTAGGATCATTAACGACATATTACATTGGTCCCACATATTAAATACAAAAACTAATCTGTAATATTTATTAATATTTAAAACCTATGTTGGATTATAATAAGAAAGGTGATCTGGCGGTATAGGGGTAAGGTGTGAGACTTCTGTGCTGGCGGCCGGGGTTCAATCCTCTGTCCCGGCACAGATTTATCTGATTACCAAACCCTTCCTTCACCTCTGACAAGACATCTTGTGAATGTGGGGAATGCCAGGCCTCCACCGTGGTTCGGATTCCACGTTAAACTGTAGGTCCTTCTTTCATCTCACAATCACCCTACCATTACACATTAGCGTAAGTGCGTATAACCCGAACGGGTAGTAAGACGCGGTGCTAATAATGATAATCTAATAAGAAGTGTTATCCAGAAAATACTTAATTGAAATTGCTTCAAATGCCAAATAGGGCCCTAATATTGCTTGACTTAAAGTGGATCAATTGGACACACAGTTAAAATGACAAGTGGTTTAGTTTCTGTACGATAAGTTACCTCTTCACCGAAACTAGGTGTTCCTGTTTTCCTGTCGGTCTATTCTGTTCATTAATTACTCAGCCACGAACAGAGAATGGAGCTGTATTGTGAAGCTCGTTCATCAAGTTAATGAAGGGCTAGAACACGCGCTTGATTTATTTAGTTATTTAAATTAGCTAGTTTATTTTATAACTTAAATTAGGAGTACTTACTGTTTACCACTAAAATGCTGAAGCTGCAAAGTTGAAACTACTTTGTAAACGATAAAACGTTGAAAGTGTTATCTCATTTGACTGCAGACATTTTGTTGAAATGATACACTACCGTTATGATTCTAAGTTTTAACAGGATTTGGTGGATAGTTTCGCATATAAAATGGCTTTCTTTACTCGTATTGTTATTATTTTTTATAATGTATTGCCTATAAAAGGTAAAAACATTTTTTTTTGTGATAATAATAATAATTATTATTATTATTGGCACCGCGTCTTACTAGCCGTTCAGGTTATACGCACTTACACTAATGTGTGACGGTAGGGGTATTGTGAGATGAAATGGAGGACCTACAGTTTAACGTGGAATCCGAACCACGGTGGAGGCCTGGCATTCCCCACATTCAACAAGATGTGGCTCTGCTATAGAAAACTAAGATTAATAGCCAGAGCGTTATTTGTTGTGACCATATGTCACACACTACCTGCAGAAATTGCTACTATCATCGCCAACAGAAGTATGTGGGCTGACGTCATGGTGTTCTATAGATACTTGTCGATACACTTAACCTACATTTTAACGTGAATAAATTAAGAAATAAATACTTAAATAGCGTGAGACGTTTTCTACGCATCTAAGCGCTCCGATAGGCTTCTCTCTCAAGTATTCACTGATTTAACTTAAAGGTATTTCTGATATGCTTAATAAAATAAAATGGTTTTCATATAGCCTTCTAGGGTGACCTGGTGGTCTAGGGGTAATGTGTCAGACTTCTATGCTGGCGGCCGGGGTTCAAACCTCGGTTCTGGCACAGATTTATCTGATTACCGAACCCTTCCACCTCTGACAAGACATCTTGTGAATGTGGGAAATGCCAGGCCTCCACCGTGGTTCGGATTCCACGTTAAACTGTAAGTCCTCCATTTCATCTCACAATCACCCTACCATTACACATTAAGCGACCCGAACGGATAGTAAGACGCGGTGCTAATAATAATAATAATAATAATAATATAACCTTCTAAATAAAAATATATGTCGTGAGGTTTTTAAATATTATTACATATTGCTATATATAAGTAAAGAAAAATCTCACATCCAAATTAGCAAACACAAAATACTTACCTAAAATAAAATAAAAATTAGCACTGAATCATTTTGGCAGAAATCTTTGAAACATGTCGGAACTAAAGTAAAAAACATGTTTTTAAAAAAAGAGTGGATAAGAGTCTAAGAAAAGAAGACGGTTGTGTGAGAATACTCCTTCGTCCATTTCCTCCTCATATTTTCCTCCCCCTAAGTATCATAAAACCTTTTTTTTCTTTCAATTAGGCCGTATACAGTAGTTCTCCGGGCAAGTCTTAACTCTCCATTCCATCTCATTCTCAACCCTTTTACCTTGTCCGTTAACCTTTCCTTCTCCCCTTATCCAAAGTTTCTTTGTATCTTTGTATATTTGACAAGGAGTATGGAAGTAGGATGGTTGAAGAGGGGAGGGGGGGAGCCTGTGACCCACATAGGCGTCACGACGTCTGCTAGACTAGTGCCTTACATAATAGGTCCACGCGTCCTTACATTGCTACGGTGATAAGTACAAAAGGGGCTTATAGCACATAAGCTCACACAATATGCTAATAAATTGATGGTGAGGGTCATGTCACGTTTAAAAAAAGTCTCCCTAAATTTAATTTTGATGATTGTTAAATATATTAAAGATTAAATAATTCGTATAAATTAGACTCTAAGCCAAACATTAAGAAATTAAAACTATATTATTTTTGGAGAAAAATAATAATTAGAATAAACGCTAAAGATTTTTGGAACCTACATGACAATCTTTTATTTTTCAATTATTTTTTTACCAAGCTATTTCTTAAAATGCAACTCATGATTTAACACAGTTTGACAATACTACTATTATTTATATTAATCAAGCATTAGTTTAGAAATTCTTTTGATCGAATCAAATTAAAAAATTAAGTTTATTTTTACTAGTATTGTCTTAAAACTCATCATACTCTGTCATATTAATAGTATTGATAACCAACCGACTACCCGCTCTCTTTTTTTAGCACCGCGTCTTACTATCTTTTCAGGTTATACGCATGCGTACTAATTACGCGTGTAGGGAGAATGAAACACGATTTGGTATAAAGCACCCTCAGTATACCTGACCGGGATTAGAATCCCGATCTCACTCCCATAGGCAATCTATTCGAACATGAGAGTGACACCTTAGACCATGTGGCCATCGAAGCAGGTTACCTGTTTTTTGTACGGGAAGTGTTTTAAAGTACCTTGAAAGTGGGTCAAATAGAAATCCGATAATTATAAGCTGAGAAAAAGGTCAAAAAGTAGTGTTTTTTTTAGCCGGGAAACATAAATTTCAATTAGCTAATATGTTAACTGAACGTCTAAGTTATACTTAAGCGAAATTTCAGCACAATCTTTCTTTAACTTAATAAATATTCTAATACACACCCTTTTTTTTAGTTCAAATCAAATACAAGACAGATTGAAAAATAAGTATTGCCCAAAATGTGATGGTTGTTCAATCCGCCATTAGCTCTTAAAGTTGATCAAAATGCCGTTTTGTCAGTTTTAAACTGGGTTTCAAAGTTTAGGTAGTTGTATCGTAAGGTTACTAACTGGGAATACATTCCTGTTCGTGGTTTTTGTTTGCTTGAAGTGTAAATAATAATTTTCATGGAAATTAAGGGATGCTTGTGCTTTAGTTTCAAATCTATATTTAGTTTCAACATTTTTAATAATTTAAAATCCAATAAATTATTATTTCAAAAAAATCTCATGGTAAACTGACATATTATTAGTTTCATCGCATTCGTATTTTAATCATATGTAAATAATTAAAACGGCCACAAACTTAATTTTGTGTATAAAACTTTAATTTATCAAACAAATAAATTATTCCAGTGATTCAAGTCACTGCCATTAATCAAAAATTAACACAATTGCACACGTAATGTATCAATCATTATAATATTTTAATTAGAATTATTGCTGTTAGGCATTTTATCAAATGACACGTAGGCAACGAACAATAATTATTCATTTCCAGTGTGACAGCTCCTATTATAAATGTAAGCTTGACTCTTGTGTCAAATTGGTTGAATAAATGGGTAAACTTTGAGCGGTATCAGATTTGTAATATATTTTATAAAATAACATTTTATTAAATTGCGTTGTTTTTGGCCTTACTATTTAGATTTTGAAATTTGATTGGTGATGAAATTTGTAAATACAATTGAGAAATTACCAATATTATCTTTAAAAAAAAAAAAATTAGGCATTGAATAGAGCACGAATTTGACTTTTTGTTACGCTTGGGAGATGTAATAATTATTTAATCATGATGCTTGGATATTATCGATAAATAGGTATAGTACAGTAGCCCGATGGCCTCTTTGGTGCTGACTGACAGCTCACACCCGACTTCTGACAGTCAACATTTAGGTATTAATCTAAATTTTGACCGTCAGAAGTGACAGCTGCTAAAAACATGTTTTTGCAGATAATATGGTTCGGCGTTTGGATACATAATTTGGTCTGGTAGCTTTTCAAAGCCTTTAGCTGTTGGCTGTGAGCTGTTAGTCAGCACCAAAGAAGCCATGGAGCTACTTTATAAGATGTTGGTGGAAAGAAACGTTAATAAAATACAAATAGTTAACACTAATAATATTTTAATATGTTATCACTGTGGATTATTTGTATTTTATTGACATACATATGCAGATCATTTATCTTGACGTTATGATTAAGGTAAACTGAGGGAGTCTTTTTTTATTAAATGGCTGTATATTACCTACCAACTTGTGAATGTGGGGAATGCCAGGCCTCCACCGTGGTTCAGATTCCTCACGTTAAACTGTAGGTCCTCCACTTCATCTCGCAATCACCCTACCATTACATTATTATTAGCACCGCGTATTACTACCCGTTCGGATTATATGCACTTACGCTAATGTGTAATGGTAGGGCGATTGTGAGATGAAATGGAGGACCTACAGTTTAACGTGTGATCCGAACCACGGTGGAGGCCTGGGCATTCCCCACATTCACATGATGTATTTTCAGAGGTGAAGGAAGGGTTTGGTAATCAGATAAATCTGTGCCGGGACCGAGGATTGAACCCCGGTCGCCAGCACAGAAGGTCTGACACCTTACCCCTATACCACCAGGTCACCAACCATATTATAGAATGCATATAAATTGGAGCCTACATAAAAAATATCCAAGCCAGTAAAATGTTCCCATTTCTTGGCTAAGAACGATAATTTTACTAAAGTAGATTACGTTTCCTAGAAACTTCGTGGGACATGAAAAAAACTCATTGTGGGCCGGATACGGCTTGCGGGCTGCGAGTTGGGAACCCTTTGTCTGAGGCGCTACCCTCGTATTATACTAGAATGCCGATGATGGGGAGATCGTGGTTCGATCCCGGTTGGGAGTACCGAGGGTGGTTTTTCCTAAATAGTTTACCACTCTTTACTCAAAGGGGGTACTTTTCCTCTAAGTCCAACCTTTCCCATCTCTAGCCCGTTTGTTGATCAAACGCGCTACTCTCGTGTTGGACTAGACTGCCGAAGATAGGAGATCAGGGTTCGATCCCTGTTTGGTGCACTGAGGGTGCTTTTCCCTTTTAAAAAAAATACATTCTCTTTCCACGAAAATGCAGGTACATTTCCTCTAAATCAAACCTTCTTAATCCCTAAATCATTAGTGAAATTAGTACATGGGCGTATAACCAGAACGGTTAGTAAGACTGAGTGCTAAAAAAAATTAACTCTATCTTAAAACATTTGATTTTATAGAAGTTGGGGGTATTTAACGTATTTTATATAAATTAATTATTGTATTAGTACATGAGCTACAAACTAACATAATACAATAGGGCCTATTTACTTATGGGTACCCACAACACACATTTACCTAATCTATCGAAACCACAGGGAAACTGAACTGAGAAGCATTCAATTAAAATTGTCATGGATATTTTGTGCGTTTAGTCGTTTTTCCACCTCGGTTCTCACAATGTCGCCTTTAAAAGAATGACGCGGTCGGTTGGGATCGATGCGGTGCAATCCTGGAAGGTTTTCTATGTATGTACATTCCTTTTGACACCACGAAGTTTTCCCCACCGAGCTCACAACCAGTTGGCGTAACACTGCGGGCGATTAAAACCGCCTGGAATACCGGGACCCTGATTACACTCACTCCGGAAAGAACAGTGGCGTAAGCGTAGGGATGTCTACTTCATATTATTTCTTTATTTTCTCATCTAAAGAGAAAGTATCGTCATAGTGCAAAATTTTAAGCTCAGGATTTTTTTTTTTAGCGTACCTATAGTTGCCCCATGGCTTCTTTGGTGCTGACTGACAGCTCACAGCTGACCTCTGACAGTCAACATTTAGGCATATACCTAAATTTTGACTGTAGGAAGGGACAGCTGCTAAACACATGTTTTTACAGATCATCTGGTTTGGCGTAGGGATACGTAATTTGGTCTGGTAATTTTTTAAAGCTGTCTGAAGTCAGCTGTGAGCTGTCAGTCAGCACCAAAGAATCATGGGGCTACTGTATGTCATATTATACCGAGAGAAGTGCAGTACTTAGTTTGGTCGTCGTGCGTGTGGACTTTTAGCCTATCTCTGGAAACAGAATGCTGCTCAGGGTACGTACACCTTGGAGATTGTCTACACATCATACATGCAATCAGATGACGTGATGATGGTGATTATGGAGGTAAGGAGCCAGTGGATCCCCCTCCTCCTTTTAAACATTTGCCCTGACATCTTATTTTACTATAAATCAGGACTTTTTCTGATCTGTTCATATTACACTATGCCTTTTATATAGTTAATCTATAGATTTACGCATAAACTTCCTGAAATATAAACATATAATACTACAAAAAATACTTGTCTTGTTATTGATCATAGCCAGTTTTTCCTTCTGATATACATACTTTGGACTTAGATCTAACTTAACCTAACTTATACCTAGTGGTGTCATCTACACAATCAGTTTATATATTTTCCTTGTAGGGAGTCCCATTTTCTTTTTCTTCCCTGGTCACTTCCTACCGTGGCCAGTCGACATCCCTGGAGTGCTCGATAGCTCCAGTCCAGCATCACACTTGTTTCCAAGCGAGCAGGGCTCTTTGAGTAAAGAACAACTTCCGACGTCTCATCTGTATCCACTTGATTTCCTTCTCCCCTATCCGATATTCCAGGCGTCCCTGGTTCATCAGCTATATTCATCACTGGTATCCTTGAGACGCCTTTCCTCGGGTAGGCCAGTAGAAATCTTAACCTAGCTTAAGCCTAACTAACCAGAGTATGGTGAACGTAGGGACAGTTTTATTTTCGGAGAAAAAAAATCATATTGGACCAGCCGGGAATGGAAACTGGGACCTCTAAATCAGTAACCATGGGCGCTGACCACTAAACCAAGAGACCGGACATCTTGAGATTGTGACGAATCTTTAAATTTCCTCTGCCCCGGGAACCGCCCCCGCCCCTTCCCCCCAAAAATTAGATTGTACGATTTTGTTAGTCCCCGTGTCTGTCTGTCTATGGCCACAAATCTTAAACGGTCTAATGGGTTTTGTTAAAACTTGATATTTAGATGTTATATGGATATATCCTGGGAAATATTTTTGTGATTTTGACCCTAGCCTTTAATTTAAAGTTAGTTTCATGATAATTCCCATTCCCATTGGCAATAACTATTTTGTTTAAAATTGATATCGGCGTAATGTTCGTCATTAAAGATAAAATTGTATACTTTTTTTTGTAGCAAATTGGTTTAAGGATAATTTAATGATGAAAGATTTTTTTAATGGAAATATTGTGTTAATTATTCTTAATTTATGAGCTAGAATCAAAATATAAATAAGTATCGAGGTATAGATGCATAACATATAAATATAGAGCTTTAACAAAATCAATTAAACCGTTTCAGATCTGTGGTCAAGAACAAACAAACACACATTCATAAGTTGTTCTTTTCCAGGTACATATAATACGTAAATATTCACAATAATCTCTAGATCGAATATGTTCACGAATACTTCCTCTGATATGAGAAAGTAAAAAACTTACATTTACTCATCCATAAATGTAAGTCTACGTTTTATGGACGTACAAAACATAAATTCTGGAACATTCCTACCAACCATGGCGTCTAATTTTCATAGGGAGGTAATTAACTGTCTGGCCTAAGAGCTACTATATTTACTTTCATGTATTCATATGCCAAGTCATGTTATTTTCAGTTGTCCCTTTTGATAGGCCTGTTTAGACTGGTTTGTAAACTAACACTTATTATAAAGTAAAATGTTATTATTGTTGACTGTAAAAAAAAGTTTGAATTGTCTGAAACGTCTCTAACTATGAAAATTGTACTGTTTTGATTTACTCTAAAAGAAACAAGGCTTTTTCTCGACTTATATTTCTAAGTCATTTCCATAAAAGTTAAACATACATGTACCGTACATTTATTTAATTTTCTTTCATATCTAAAGTTTTTGAAAATGTTTTTCTTAAAATAAATCGAACCACTTTCTAGAGGATTCTAAAACTTAACAAAACGATCAAATAAACTGCTGTGAATTTCATTTGTATATTCATTAGAAAATAAAGTTTTGGCCGTTTAAAATATCGTGAAAGTAATTCAAGCTTACCGAGGGACATAAAGGAAATACTTGTTTTCGCAATGTAATCCTGCAGTATAAAAAGCTTTTTACCTCCATTTGAGAAAATGTAATATAAGATAACAATTTTAATAGATCGTTTTACAAGAGGAACATTTCTAGGGTGTACAGCGACTTGAAAAACCTGGAAAGGTCAAGGAAATTGCTTGTTCAGTGAGTTTGATCGAATTTTTGAAATGTTTACATATTGAATTCCGGGTGCGGCTCGTGTATAGGCACTGCGGAACTGCAGCACCCCCTATTTCCACTAGATATTATCGATAACATTTAATATAATGAGACATTTTTACTTTAATTATTTATTTATTTTTGTAGTACAATATATATTCCTTAAGCTTAGTGTCAGTACTTCAGTAGCCATACCCCAGTTTATGAAAAAAATGCAGAAATCTTTGTATGGAACTGTGCGCTTCACAGTGCCATCTACGTGGTGTTTGACTGTTGTGCGCATGCGCACATAGGAGGGACTGGGGAGGAAGTCGGAACTGCCAGGTAGAGAGAGAGCACTGTTTATCTCGCAGTGCCGGCTCTGGCATTATGGTGGAAGGAAGTTTTTTTTTACTCAGCGTGTGTTGTGATTAAAAACCGTGTACCATATTCTTGAATGTGATAAAGTGTAGAAGAGTGTAGAGTTAGATAATTATTCTGCCTTCAGCTATTCTATTTAATTCTTTTTTTTTTCAATTCTTTTATTTAACAGAAAGACTAAATGTGCTTGCAGTACTTTCAATGGAGAAAAATGTCCTCTATTGTTATCCAGAGATCAAGGAAAAAATTATTGAACTTTTTGCACAAATTAAAACAACAAGAATTGATTTCATTTTTAAATGAATAGATCAAGCTTGAACTGTAACAATTTAAGTTAAAGTACGTAAAAAAGTTTTTTTTTTGAGATTTTATCAAGTTCCCCAATACATTTTATTTGTATACATGTTTTTTTTTCCTTTTACACAATTTTCAAACAAAGGCTACACATTTTCTTGAGCAGCACCCCCCACTAATTTTAGCCACAAGCCGTCACTGTTGTATTCACTAAAAAAAAAACTTGTATCTACATTGATCATTAACACCAAAAATCTCTCATAGCCACATTGTCCCTTTTGGACCTATATTAATAACAACTCTTTAACTTAAGATGTGATTTTGGAATCATCTTTTCAATCCTTTAAAACGTTCATATTTAGCCAAAGTTGAGTCTTGGCTATGCGCATACAAGAGAAATTGATTACGCTATAAGAAGAAGAAATTAAATAAATGGCACGGTGCACCGCATAGACATTCTTCCTTGTATTTTTATTACTAGCAGTTTGACCCATTATTCGCAAGGGAAAGCTGCATCAAAACCATGTCGAATTTGGACTTTTTACATCCAGCTGCCAATTTTTTTTTTGTTACAGTCCCTCTTTGTACAAACCCGAAATAGTTTTGGTAATCCTAAACCAGTTAATGTATTCAAAATATTAAACATTTTAAACAAAATATACCCTAAATCAAAAACTGAATCCGGAAACGAACAATAACTTATTTGTCCTAAGCACGATAAAGTCAGAGATTCACTCATGCGACTGCCCTTGCGTGTGCTATTGCCGACCGAAAACAATACAATTACAAGTTCTACAAGTGGGTGTGACAGGTTTTATACTGTGCCATAGTGCAATTAAATGAAGATATTCATGGATAAGTTAAAATATAACTCCTTAGAGAGGTACAGGTGTGAAAATTGAAACACAAAACTTTAATCTCTAACGAATTCGATCAAGTTTAAAACCATGTGCGATGTTTTGTAGTGACCCTCACCTTTAAGTGACGATTCAATGGAGAGCTTAACATCGCTTATTGCTGAATTTACTTCCATCTTTGTTATATTTTACTCTGAAAATGTCTGAAAAGGGAGTAACAAAGAAAAAAAAAGAAAGCCCAAAAGGGGTCACCCCATTTTACCCACAAGAGATTTCTGATGTTTCCGAGGGAGAATCAGCTGCCATAGCGTTTACACGAAAGTGGAATTTTCCCTCTAGTAGTTTCTCGTCCACTTCTCACCTCCCCTTCCCCTCGTCTCCCCCAACTATACTGAGAGACTAGAAAATCTCCCTCTTCCCCTCTTCTCTTCCATATTCCCAAGGCTGTGTAATGTTACTCTCCAGGGTTAATGGTTTGGGAAATAAGACGAACAGAAATTCCCGAGGGCTAATTTCATGGCCTGGCCACCAGTCGCGCTTGTCTCCAACGTTGTGGTTTTTTTGGTACAAGTCCAGGGGAGTGCATTCTACTTTTAAAACAACAATAAAGTTTTTGGCAAGCAAAAGAAAGGCTTTTTTTTACGTCTTTTGTGTGCTCATTTTTAATTTGAACGCCAATTGCGTGTATATTTTTTATTTCCCATATAAGTTAAATGTTGTAATTTGTAAAAAAATTCGAACTTTTATTACTATGGATCTTGATGTATTATATGCCCCCGAACTCAAAAAATTGGGTCTTAAGATTTTATTTGTCTGTCTGTACATGGGAGGCTGCAGACTATACAGTTTAATGGACACTGTTCACAATTTATATTTAAATATCATATTGCCATATCTTGGGGGTGGTATTTTAATTTTTTTTATTCTATCACTCAAATTAATGGTATTATTCTAATGACAGCATTTTGAAAATTCAAATCCTTTCGATATTGACTAATGAATGAGTTTGTTTGATTTGATTAAGCCTATCCATGGAGGACGTAAAGTAATAAATAACACTTTTTACTTGTTTTTGGGGGGAAAATGTATCTAAGAAAAGTTTACTGATAACTGATTTTTTTCAAATTGTTATTAAAAAATCTATTTTTTTTTGTTCAAAATGGCTATTTGTTAAGTATTTTAGATTAAAAATAATAATTATGTATGTTCGTTTTAATATAAATAAATAATATTTGATTGATTTTTGAAATTTTCATTTTTTGTATTAATATGGTTATAACCTTTGTCTGAGGAGTGTTCTTTGTGATTAAAAAAATTATGTGAGATAATTTTTAAGAAATCTAACGGATAGCCGATTTTTGAAAAGGTCGCAAATTTAAAAGACTCTACGAGAAGGTATGTCTGATTTTATTTATTACCATTTACTTAGTGTTTTGTTATTATTATTATTATTATTATTATTATTTAGCACCGCGTCTTACTACCCATGCGGGTTATACGCTTTTAAGTACTAATTACGCTAATGGATTAGGAATTTGGAAGGTTTAATTAGAGGAAGTGAACCCGCATTTGCGTGGAGGGAGAGTGGAAAACCATTTAGTAAAAAACCACCCCCAGTTCACCCGACCAGAGATTCGAACCTCGATCTCCCCGTCGCAGTCGAGCTCAACACGACTAGCGTGTTAGCCAACTACGCCACCGAGGTGGGTTAGTGTTTTGATAAAAGTGCTTTCGTCAAGAGTTTCGATCATGTTAGGTAAATTAAATAATATATTGTTTGTGGATATATTAGCACTATAATACAAAAAAACTATATATTCCCAGGTTCCGTGGTTGGTTGCTTAGTGTAAGTTTGGCTGTCTTGGGTTAAGTTCTCTTTCGAAGTCATGTTCTATTGTACTTTAGTTCTCATTTTAATTACTCTAGAAAACCTAAATAAATAATATGCTAATCATCTCTTTTTACTCTTAGTCTGAAAGCTCTAAGTAAAAATATATATTCCTTCCGACATAAAAAAAAAGTTCCCACTTTTGTGTTCTTACCGAAGACTCGGTGAAACTACAAGGATGTATGAACAGGCTTCCCGTGCGCTTGGCAGCCATGTTTGTTCCGGAGCCTCTTCAAGAAGCTCTATAGAGTCTCTTCCCCCCCTGCTGCTACTTCACTCTATACAACCTATCTCCATACCCCGAGGAAAGTTAAGGGGGCCCTTGATTCCTCCGGTTTTTACAAGAACCCTATGCGAGGAAGCTCCAGATGTCTCGTGAAATATCATTCCACGGGTCTCCTTTAACCCCGTTCTTTTATCGTGTAATGAGGGAGGAAGAACCAGTTTTCAGCGCCTCTATTCTTCTTAAAGAGTGAGGTGTGAAGTCGATTTGGGCTTCTGGAAACTTCCTTTAAAATTATTATTTTTGCTGTATTTGTGAACATTTTCGACTACCCTTACATTTATACAGAAGCCCCATGGCTTCTTGGGTGCTGACTGACAGCTGATGGCTTTGAAAAGTTACCGGACCAATTTATGTATCCCTACGCCGAGCCAAATGATCTGCAAAAAAACATGTGTTTAGCAGCTGTAACTTCTGACAGTCAACATTTAGGTATATAACTAAATGTTGACCGTCGGAAGTCAGCTGTGAGCTGTCAGTCAGCACCAAAGAAGCCATGGGTCTACTGTAGGTGTCCTAACCCATATAAGTGTGTATTACCATTCTCTAAGTCCCCATATCTGTCTGTCTATCCCTGGAAACAGATCTGAAACAGTCGGATCGATTCTGTTCAAACTCTGTATTTCGATGTTATTATTGTCTTCTGTTTTTAAGGCACAAGATAATGAGGACGGGTTTAAGAGATTCTTAAGAGAATTTATTTGTAGATGCAAAGTAAAAAAAAACAATTAAATATAATTATTTAAGAGATGGAATTTGAACCCTAGCTAGCGAGGTTAAAATAAGTTTTGAGACTCACTATTTTAATATTTACATTTTATACTAACATGTATTTATTCATCCATCCTTACTTTCTGTCCCGAGGCCTAGATTGTTACTCAGGACCTATTTTACCTTGTTTCTCTACCTCCACTAATTTGCTAGTTTATCCAATTTACAAGGATAAATGAATAAATTAAAACTGTATACTAGAAACCAAACTCTAGTACAATATTGTCAAAATATTATATTGTAAAATAGAAGGTATCCCAAATTCAATTTTTAAATTACGAGACCCGCACCGTTGAGTACGTGGATAGCCAGGTCAGTATACACTAATATTATAAAGAGGAAATATTATATTTTTTGTTTTTTTGTTTGTAATGGATGAAACTCAAAAACTACTGGACCGATTTTAAAAATTCTTTCAACAATATAAAGCTACATTATCAGCGAGTAACATAGGCTATATTTTATTTTGAAAATATAATTTATTCCTCATAAAAATGTCGATAGTCACTCATATTTTATGGTAGGGTTTATGATGATTCTTCAATATGTGTGTTGAAAATAATAATGCGAGTCGGAGGGGGGGGGGAGGCCGGGTCTAGTGTATGATATTCCGGTTTTGGATCAGCTGGGAGTATAATTATGGTTCAGTGAATTGAAGGTTTTCCCTGAAAGGTTCATGACTCTATTACGGTAATATACTAGAAATGGGAAAGGTTGAATTTAGAGGAAATATACCCGAATTTGTGTGGAGGTAGAGTGGAAAACAGTTTAAGAAAAACACCACGCTAACTACGTCCAACCTGGATTCGAACCGTGATCTCACCGTCATCGACAGTCTAGTATATTGTGGGAGTGACGCCTTAGACCATGTGGCCACCGAAGAGGTTAATTATAAAGTTCCTTGAAATCATAATTGAGTTACCACAACTTTATTTTAAAACCTTATTATAGTTTTTTTTATCTATTAAGGAATTTGATGTTCATTTTTTATATGCTGAATTATACCAACACCCGGTATAGACACTTAACTTAACCTAGGAAAACACATTTAAAACTAGTTATAGGACCCCAGCGCCTGGAATGTGAAATATTTGTCTAGAAGCATTAACACAACACGTACGAATATTAAAGTTTGTAGGCGCCCTCAAGGGTAAGGGACGTAGTCTCTTGGACTTGTAGGCGACCTCTTTAATCTACCCTGCCACGGGGGTGGGTCGTAGCTAGGGGTGGACTGGTCCACCAGAATACCAGGAGACATGCTGGTTTTATATGGACTGCTTTAACCATTTTAAACTAAAAATAAGGCTAACCAATCATTTCTAAATCGTTGTTCTTTTTATTAAATTCTAATCAAATGTTCCAGTGTGTAAGTCTATTATTGTTTATTTATTTGAGAAAATTAACGTGCACTTTCTGAACTGACTGATTATGTTAGCGCACAAGAATGTCTATGAGCGAGAGAGAAAGCACCCACCAATTTTGTCGTAAAGGTATTTCCACTCACCTTCCAGGTTTTTTTACATGTCACAATCGACATCGGGACGACGGCTTTACCTACCTGTCGAGGGAAGTTGTGCTACGTATTTTCATCGCTCAAAAAAATAAATCCATCGACCCTGACTGGGTTTGAACCCACGAGCATCACATTTATAAAATTAACTATTAGAGTTAAATCTATAGTGCCTAATTAATTCTAAATAACGACATTGTGTACTACAAAATGAGATTAAAAATGATCAAGGTATAAAAACAGTATTCATTAATAAAAAAATTATAAAATTTGACCACTTTTAAATTGCTTGCATATTAAAAAAAAAGTTTCATTCAGTTCATTGTGTATACCTCATGCATGTCCAGTTGTATACTAAACCTCAGCCTCATACCTTAATTACATTACCCTAACATTATTATTGTTAGCACCGCGTCTTAATAACCGTTCGGGTTGTACGCACTTACGCTAATGTGTAATGGTAGGGTGATTGTGAGATGAAATGGAGGACCTAAAGTTTAACGTGGAATCCGAACCACGGTGGAGGCCTGGCATTCCACACATTCACAAGATGTCTTGTCAGAGGTGAAGGAAGGGTTTGGTAATCAGATAAATCTGTGCCGGGACAGAGGATTGAACCCCGGACCCCCAACACAGAAGTCCGACACCTTGCCCTTAGACCACCAGGACACCCTTTTTTACCCCAACAAAAGTATACAAAGCATAGAAGAGCCAGTGTGACCCTTATGACTCAGGAACTGTAATGACTTGAAATCATTGAATCTCTATTTATAACTTATAATCAAGGGCCGGATTTTGATGGCATGTTCTCTTTTTATAGGTTAGTTGCATAAACTGCTATGCCCTGTTTATGATTCACTAGTTGTATAAATGTCTATTTTATAGGTGATATATGTCAATTTGAAATTTAAGTTCATATTTTCTTGGTCTGCACCATTTTAAAATTCTTTTTAAACCTTTTTGGGTCTCTTAAAGTAATTTTGGATTAATTGAAATGTACTCACATTGGAATAAACATATTTTTAAGTGTTATTGATATTTTATAAATGCTTTGTTACTGAAATTTTTCAATACGAAGATTTTCTCTTCATATTTTTAGATAACTTTATGTACATTTTATATCATTGTTTAGAATTCCTAGGTCATTTTATATGTCATCAAAATCTAAACCCTTCTTGTAATAATCATATACTTGTAAAAATTGCACAATACAGTTTTAATTGTTGAATTACCTTTAACCGAATCATAACTACAATTGTATTTATGAACGTGTGCTAAGGGACATCATATTTTTAGTCCCAATCCACTTGGAACCTTCCAGTCCACCCCTGGCCGCAGTTTTGTAACATTAACTATTTCAGCATTTCACACCTCAGAAAGAAGGAGCTCACTTTATATTTTATTTTAATTTTATTTTTTGCCGTTCATGGCATCTCGGAACTATACGACGCCGTCTGTGAAAAGCTCAACTATGTCACCCTGTATAACCAATTAAAAAGACTAAATTTAACCACAAGGGGCTCTGTGAGGCACACTCAAGAATGTGCAGTCATCATTTAGGGGTGACGGTGCAATAGCGTACTATCTCACTCGTAAATTTATATTATTTTTACTTCCTTTCTGGTATTATAAATAGGTCATTTCTGTGTGACCACCTTTTTAGTGTTTTTTTTCTTTGTGCATTGTATTATACTACCCATATAGGCAGTCCTAAAAAACACTGAAAGGCTACGGATGAATAATGTATAATTTAGAATAAATGTATTAGCATTTTCCTAAGAAGAGATTTGTAGACTGTGTATGGAATAATGCCTATAAAATATCATTAAGAATATAGTCAAATATCGTACATAAGTCACAAAAAAAGTATTTTTGTATTTTTTAAAAGGCTCTTCCAATAAAATTTGAACTGTAGTTACAAAAAATTTAATATTTCTTTCATACGACTAGCAACGGTCACTAATGATATATTTTTTTATTAACACGTCTAACTACCTTTTCAGGTAATACGCATATCTAATTACTCTAGTGGGGTAGGAAGGAAGCATTTTATAGGTTACCTACCCACATTTGCTTAGAGAGAGAGAGTGTGTGAAATCATTTAAGGATAACCACCTTGACTCTACCCAAATGGAATTCAAACCCCGATATTCTCGTCATCAGCAGGCCGGTTTAATACAAGAGTGATGGATAACTGTGGATTTACACGTTCACCTAAAAAAACAAGCGCAGAACAGAAACGTGGTCACGTGAACAGCTTTAAGCCAATCACAAGATTTCCGCCTCATCGGCACGAACTTTTCCGTAAAAGTTCAAATCATCTCTACTTCGTCCGCTCTTCCCGAGATGTTCGTCACGGGAGGACCAATCAAATGTCAGAAACAACCATCTCAAACCAGTAAGCATGCGCTGTAGAGCTATAAGCTAGCAGACAGCTTCGTTGTCCGTTGTGGGGAGATTTGAAATAACCCGTTAATGTAAAGCGTGTGTATCGATGTATTGGATTGTACCACGACACAGCGTTATAATTTGTAATCATCCATCGGGAGAATGGTCTAAATGATATGTTTATCAACTATAAAATAATCTATATTTATAATCAGCCATTTTAAGTTGGATTTGAAATGCATCATGGGTCAACATACAAAGTGTGAATTGCTGCGCAACTCAAGCAGAGTCTGCTTTCTATTTTAGACGAAAGTGTGAATCAAGTTTTAGACCATTCGGCCACTGAAGTGGCCATAGATAATATCATTACTGATACAATACTTCTGATATAATAGTAAAATTTTATCAATGTTGAGCTCATATAATTCTCCTTCCTAGAGCGCCATTACTGCTCATGTACACTCCTAGCATCTAGATATATATACTTCTTAGATTTTAGGATGAACCTCTAGATTAGATATCTTCTTTAGAACTTATCAGGGTAAAATAAAGATCCTATAGATCTTTGGTCTAACCTTTCCAACCACCTAGACAATGGAATGAACTATTATATTGAAATGATAATATAACTTTTAAACAACTAACCTTCATATTTGAAGGGTACAACGAAAAAAGGGGGGAAGACACGCTACACATATTTTCCACGACAACACCACGATATCAAATGGATTAAGGATCTCAGCAAAATTATGACATATATCTTTTAACCATAGCGTAAAGTTAATTAGAAAGGTATAGTGATTGTCTGACAGATGGCAGCACGAGCTCAATTCAAATTAAAAAGGGGACTATTTACCTTCATCCCTTGTACCTTCTATGTGTCGTAATACACTTAAGCCCCTTGCTATTTTTACCTCTAATTTCTTACTAGATCCAAGAGTCTTAAATCCAAAAAAGAACACCTTAAATATTACACACACACGAAGGAGAGAAAAAAAAACTCGTTAGTCTCCCAATGTAGCTTAAAAAAAAAAGTAAGCTTCTCATCAACTCTAGAAGAACGTGGTTTTCTTTAGATAAAAACAAATACATCTCTCTCCCTCTTACCTTTTTTTTTTGCCCTTCCAATCCCAGCCAGAAGAATACTAGGAGAGATTGAATGGTGACTTTCTGAGACAGAATCTTTCCTCACTTCCAGATTCTTCGTTTCATAGTGCTCACGTCAACGATTCTTCTGATCCTAAGAGAACCAAACCTCCTTTTTTTTCCGTCTCCTTCTTCTTCTATACTCTGCAAATCTTAAAATGACGATACTCTTATTGAAGTAAAATCTTACAGTCACGTTCCGCCATTGTGGGACGACGCCTCATTATTTTAATGGTCTTCAAAAATAGTGGGATTTGGGGTGATCACGGGCAGATCTGGAGGTCTGTCACCTATTTCGTAACAGACCAGAGTATGGGTGTTGAAATTAAGATTTAGGAAGAATCTTCCTCAGCTTGATTAGGAGATTGATATCACTACTAATGTTTTAGAGTAGACCTACAGATCCATCTTCGTTCCTCTTTATTTTTTCGATGATGGAGCAAAAGCTATCAACTATTTTTGGTGTTAGAAAAAACGCAAATGGTTTTTCTACCAAATAAGGTATATTTAAGCTATTTTCATTTATTCTTACACTGTCCAACCAATTTTTTGACGCCCGCTTCAGTGACCGCATGGTCTAAGGTGCTACTGTCGCAATAGACTAGACTGCCGATGAAGGGGAAATTCAGGTTAAAATCTCAGTCTGGTGTACTGAGGGTAGTTTTTCCTAAATTGTTTTCCATCCCCTCTGCACTCAAATTTGGGTGCACTTCCACTAAATACAAATTTCCTAATCCCTAGAAACATTATTATAGTTATTATATAAGCGTATAACCCCTAACGGGTAGTAAGACGTGATGTTAAAAATGTTTGATTAAGACGATCATCAATTTACAGCTCAGCTCCATTGGTGGGCTCTTTGACTAAGGTGTCCATCTCGTCTGGTCTAGTTGGCCGATGAATGAGGATTCAGGGCTTCAATATAACCCAGGTCACTGAGGTGATTGTTTTTACAAAGCTTATTTTATCTCCGTACAAATTCACGTATATATCTTTTAAATTTTACCTATAGTACCCCCATCTCACTAAGATAAACATATGGATAGGTCGGATGGGTATTAAGACGTGGTGCAATGGAGAAAAAATTCCATCACAGTCAAATAACCCAAATACATTTAAATGAGAAATACGTCAAGGAGAAATAAACTATATGGGGTACCGCACATACCTTTTTCTTTCCTTTATCTAAAAATGTAAACATTTACTTAAAACTCATAAGATTTGTGAAAAGAAATAATATATATAGTTGCAGCAACACGATGGGGAATAAAACCCTTCACTAAAGCATGGACGAAATAAATACACTTTTACAGAAACAAATTGAATAAAAAGTAACATCTCTCTACTAACCAAATAAAATAATAAAATCCCGATTTCAAAAATCTCAATTTAATAAGTAGCTATTAGATAAAAAAAAAATTGGACAGTAAAACAACTTTGCGATCAAAAATTTAATTTGTATCTTAAATAGTTGTGGAAATATTTATGATAAAAATTTGGAAATTTCCGCTAAAATAAAGTAACCACAAATTAATTTTCTTGGGAAAATGATAACTACCACTTTATTTATAATATTATCTATACGACAATTAATTAAAAAGCATTACAGATAATTTCAATAAAACCAATTTTTTGTATTTTTTTAATAAATTATCCTTAATTTTAAGGTTGAATATCTGTTTCCAAAAATCTTTAGGAGGAACCTTATAAAAATCCTAATTAGCATGTTCTAACCGAGTGGTGAAATAGCTTAAACTCTAAAGTGAGATACAAGCAGACATACGGCATAGCGAAAACCACTTTTTCTGTTTCAGGGGATCATTAAACGTCAAAATTTATTAAAATCTTGAGTTTGATATTTTTTACGATCACAATACTTCTCTCTCCAAGATGTTGATAGAATTTAGGGTTCGGCTAGACTGACAAGCGCGCGAGTGACTGGGCGGCCAAACTGGCGAGCGAGTGCGTGATTAGCAGAAATCTCTCGATAGTTGTGGACGAGGAGGCAAAGGTTCGAATCTTGGCTCAGTGAACTGAGGGTGGTTATTGACAAGTGATTTATTGTTGTGGTTTTCTCATCCTCTCTCCACGCTAATGGTGATTCTTATTTGTAAAGGCCTACTTTGATAATATTGAAGTATTTTAACATATCAGGTATATATATATATAAACATATAGGTATGTTTTAAGATTTTACCAATTATGTTATTCCGTTAGTAGTAAGTGTGCTAAGCCTCTCGATAATAATAAAAATGTCAATATGAGAAGTTTTTCTAGCACTCAATGAACCAACATACAATAATATTGCCTAGCGCCTGTAAACTAGACTGTACCGGCTCGAGCGCATGCGCTCGCTCCAGTCTGGCCACCTCTCATTAAAACCAATATGTTCTGTTTTATATTTTAGTCGCTCCCTCGCCCAGTCTGGCCACCTCTCATTAAAACCAATGTGTTATATTTTAGTTGATCGCTCCAGTCTGGCCACCTCTCATTACAACCAATGTGTTATATTTTATATTTTAGTCGCTCGCTACAGTCTGGCCACCTCTCATTACAACCAATGTGTTCTATTTTACATTTTAGTCGCTCGCTACAGTCTGGCCACCTCTCATTACAACCAATGTGTTCTATTTTATATTTTAGTCGCTCGCTACAGTCTGGC
>CABFVX010005849.1:0-30090 GCA_902151425.1 Timema shepardi
CATAGACAACCAAAAGTTATTAATTTGCTCAATAAACTTCGTAAAATAAACAACCTGTGTCTTTGCTGTCCCAAAGTTTAATACATTGGATTATTCCCACATTTTTCCTCTTTCCCTAGGTGGGCTTTCTTCATCAAATTTACTCTTAGTAGTTAGTTTTCCTTTTTATTTAAATAGCCCTGTAGATGTCACTCATGTTATCATTGGCTGGCTAGCTCACATGATACCCTTCATGTAATGTTCACACAACATGAAATACCTCCCAGTACATCTATTAAGTTAATTGAACTGCATTGTGATCACTTCTATTTAAAAACACAAGGATAACCTTTACGTTAAGTTAACCATGAGTGAGTTTTAAGTTGATCGTGATCCCGGCATAAGTGTGTTGGCCATCCCTCCTAAATTTAACCATGACATATACATAAATTATTGCTGTGTAATATGATGAGGTCACCTTTAGTATTGTAGTATTACATAGATGAGAAATTGGTAATTGAAATAAAACGTTTACATTCTTCATAGTATAACAAGCTTAATCTGGCAAAGTAGAGAAAAAACAACAACTGAATAGCGGGTGGCAAAAAAATATTCTTGCATGAAACTTTGGACATGCGCACCATAGGTTTGGCAGCCCTGTCTTTGAGTTTAATATTAGAAATTAACTGTAAATATGTATTTGTCCATGTAACAAGTGATCATTTGTGGAAAAGGATAAAAGTCACATTGAAGAAGAATTTTCATTCATTGGCAACAAAACCATCTTTAATGCACTTAAGTTGAATAAAATATTAGTAATTGAGGCAGTTTTTGTTACCAGTTAAAACTGTTAGTTACCAGAGTGTTTTAAATTTAGAAGACTGCAAACCAAGTTTAATTTGTAGTTACTATACTTGAAATTCCAACTAGAAATTGAATAAGGGATTCCACAGCAAGTGACTACTCTCAGATTTGGCAGTATATTAACAATATATAACATGTATATTGTATAGAGTGGTCTAACATAATGTGCTCACCATTGGTATACCCAGCGCAGAATTTGTCTGGGGTGATGTATGTCCTGAATCTTTCAGGAACAGTGTTCCAACATTTCGTAAAATCGATGAAGGGTAGCATTGACGTCATCAGAGTTGGACTAGGGACACCTTTTTCAGTGATGCCCCAACCAGCCACCTGCAATGTTACAAAATAAATAACAGTATGTTTTTCAAAACATCACATTATGGCCTTAATTTGCTATCAGAGATATTATAAACTACCTGTGAGGTTAAATACCTATTAATTAAATTAGGGTAGTATCCACTCTGAACAAAACATTTTCTAAATCAGGGCTTCTCAACCTATTTTAATCTGCGACCCCTTTATAACAGACACATTTTTTCATGACCCTTCACTTAATGTCATAAATGCAATTGGTAGTAACACTATATAGTAGATTTACTGATATGTATGCATACTTTTTTGCGGAAACCCCGTTTGAGCTAAAAAATAAAGTACCTTAAATATAAGTATAGCTATATTATTAAAGAGTTATGTTGACTAAAAAATAATGTATGAAAATATCAAAAATGAAAATTTCTTCAAATAATTTATTATATTAAAAATGTGTGTATATAGTATAATATTGACATGCAAAATTTAAAAAATATCAATTAATTTTTAATATCAAATTTGAATATACCAAAGCAAATTTTACTGAAGTCTGAAAAAATATAAGAATACATTTACCTTTAATGGGATGGCTGTGATTGCTTATTCTGACAAAATAACTTTAATTGTGGCTTAATATTTGTCACTGCTGGTCTCATAGCGATCTAGATGTTCTTAAGACTTGAGCAGTACTTGGTTTTAATGGCCGTCATTGTCGAAAATGCTGATTCGACAAATGGCAGAAGAGCTGCTATTGCTAACTCCAACAATATTGGAATTTCTGCTTTTACACCAAGCCAAAAAGTGTTCAAGTTTTTCCTTGAAAATTCAAGTTTGAAGTTTGAATCACATGAAAGTTCTGCAAATTATTCTTGGGCTTTCAACGAGAGATGCTTCATATTTCCCATCTCCACGATAATAGCGTTTTGAATCTAATCTAATTTATTATTGTTTAATTCCGGTAGAAAATATTTCTGAAAATTGTTTTCCAAGCATACCAAATGATCAATTTTTATCTGCTTAATCAAGTCAAAACCAAACATATTATCAACAATAAAATCCTCTGTTTATGAAAACATTTCAAATTAATCATTTTCTACTTTATTCTTCCAAATGTTTAAATTTTTCATGAAAGCCTGAATTTTATCTTTCGTGTAAAAATATTCGTGCTCTCCCCTTGGAGAGACATATTAAGTTCGTTGAGTTTCTCAAATAAATCTGACAGATAGCATTTGCACAGCCAATTTTCATTGTTAAAGAAATTTACTTATATTTAGAGTTATTTTCAGACAGAAATAGTATTATTTAATTTATTACACTAATAGCCGTCTCAATGCTCAGCCCTTTTACAGCCATTGCACTTATGTATGCAGTAAAAGAGTTCTGAAATTGGATTCCATTTCATCACAAAAATTTGCAAAGAGGCGACTTTTAATACAATTGTTAACCCTAGCCACATCTTGTAGTACAGCATTCAGATCTGTAGAAACTTTATTGGCCACTAATGCCTCTTGATGAATCATGTAATTAGTGAAAGTAGTAGGCCTGTCTTTTGCAGATTTTCCTGAAATCCAGTTATTCTTCTTGTCATCGCTGCTGCGCCGTCGGCACATACTCCAACACAGTTCACAGTTATTCTATTTTAGCCCTACTTCTTTGAAAAATTCATTCACTTTTGTAAAAATTACCTCACCAGTTGTACGTCCATCTACCTGACATATTAAAATAGCTGTACAAAGTTTTTAATGTCAGTCAATTCATCCAGCTGAATTGCAAATTTCTAACTTTATTCAATTTTTTCATTGCTAATTTCAAAAATTCGTCTACCCACTATATCATTTGACAGTAGAATTTTTTTAAATTCTTTTGCATATTTCTTCCCATGAATAATTTTATTAATTCTAATTGCCACTGGTAACACAAGATCATCGGCAATGGTGTATGGTTTCTTAGCATTTGCAATTAAGTAAGAGGCTTCATAAGATGCTCTTAAGTACTTTTTATCAACCAGTACATGAGTTTCAAGAGATTGTTTTTATTTTTTCGATGATTATAATTGATTTTCGATAAAGTGTACAGGCTTATTGGAACAGGAAGCATGTTTTGTGTGTAGATGTCTTTTTAATTTTGCATTTTTGAGACTTTCACTTTGCCAAGCATTCATTACAAATCAAGCAGATATTCAATATTTGTAGGAATAAAATTACATCCATATTGCAAAAATGTGTCATTGCATTTCCTCTTTTTTGTGTGCGAATGATAAAAATAATCAGTTTTATATATATCTGCACATTCTTGTTAGTGCTGGATGATCCCTGTTCTCCAGGATCTATAGCTTCAGTATTATGTGCTGTCTTAGTCTTTGACCAATTTAACCACTTATCCATGGGTAAGATAGTTTTTATTTTATTTCAATTTGTATTGTAAATGATGGCAGCCAATAGCTGGTGACAGTTAATTATTTGCTCGTCCAGTACATCTGTGTATGCCGGAGATACTAGAAGAACAACTAAACAACTTAACGCTGTACAAGCAACATTGAAAAAACTAACAACTGGACACTGTGAAACTAACAACTGAACCCCCCACAAGACAAAATAATCCTTTCCCTGTTGCCAAGCTTGTACAAAGGACCTTGTTGTTTTGTACCCAGCTTAAAATTGGTAGGGTATTACTGTCATATTGAGGTAACAGTGTGGCCTAAAGTTACAATAAGCAATGCGCCCACTATGGTTGAAAATGAAGGATAAGATTAATTACATATTAGTTATGATTTATTTTTTCAAATGTCCTGCAACCCCCCAATACTATTTATGCGACCCCTAGGTTGAGAATCCCAGTTCTAAATCATAGCAATATGCATGGATTAATGGAATTAAAAAAAATCAATACTTGTCTTACTGCCTGTTCAGGCTATACGCATATGTACTAATTACACTAGTGTGTTAGAGATTAGGAAGGTTAAATTTATAAGAAATGTACCCACATTTGTGTGGAAGGAAAGTAGAAAACCATTTAATAAAAACCACCCTCAGTGAGTCTTAACCAAAATCAAACCCCAATCTCCCCACCATCGGCAGTCTAGTCTATTGTGAAAGTGACACCATGGACCACGAGGCCACCAAAGAGAGTATCAGGATCATTACATAAATATTTAACCAAAATGAAAAAGGAATGCATAAAAGAATAATTAATTCCTTCAATAAGCATATAAAGAAACTGTCAATAGTTTATAAAATCATGACAATTTTTTTAGAAAATTCAAAAACGGGGGTGAGGGGTAATTTGATTTTTAGGAAAATTTAACAAACACAATATGAACAATCTGATTGTATCAACATACATTTACAAACTAACTTAGCTCTAGAGCAAACACAAAACTTAGTACTTTGGCTATCACTTCATCATCACGAAAAGTGAAAACGCAATCTCGCCAAAGATTTGACAGCGTCAGAGATCAAACCCAGTAAGTAGCCTTGTCTCAGTAAGAAAATGTGCTACTGAATCTGACAAGATATTGGATGACAAAGTATTTATATAAAAAAAAAAGATAGTTATTTATTTGGTATTGTACATTCATTCACCACTTATTTACTTCATGAACTAAAGATTGTGAATGAAGTATAATTTAAAGGCTTCAATTTTGATACATAATGAATTTGAATCAAATATATTAAATATTCTCGGGCCGAATCAAAGTTCAAATATTTTTGTTAGATGTTTTATGCTTTAAAAATATTATATTATTATTATTTATATATCTTTATGCTCTATAATTAGTTGTAAAATGTTTATTGCACAACATTTTGTAATAATTCGTCAGATAATGAAAATATCACATGACATGTGAATGTAAACTCACAGCTCCTTTACTTCCTGTAGCGAAGTGGAACCTCTCATACTCCTTCTTCCAGTCGATACACACTGGCCTGACAGCCCAGGTCAGCTCTACAGACACATTTAACACTATCACAGCAATGTCATTAGCGAAGTTGAGGTGACGACCTTGGTAGCGATCTTGGATCTTGATTTCTGCTGGCTGCATGAATCAAAAACATACATTTTTAATTTCATACAAGATATTTTTACCAAACAGACCAGTACTATATTAATGCTACCCGCTTTGCCGGGCACGCAGGCCAAATGTCTGGCTCATTTAGTTTGGTTTGCTGGTAGGCGATAAAGAGATTCGGGTTGGAATTCTGGCCAGGAATAGTGAGTATTTTTTCCTCTCGATAGTTTCCCACTAGCTCTCTCCTCACAAATGCATTGCCCGGACGGGTGCTGTGAAAATTATTATTATTATTATCATAATTATCATAATTATTATTATTAGCACCACATCTTACTACTTATTCGGGTTACACGCACTTACGCTAATGTGTAATGGTAGGGTGATTGTGAGAGGAAATGGAGGACCTACAATTTAATGTGGAATCCGAACCACGATGGAGGCCTGGTATTCCCCACATTCACAAGTTGTGATTAATACACGTCTTGTCAGAGGTGAAGGAAGGGTTTGGCAATCAGATAAATCTGTGTCGGGACCGAGGATTGATGCTGTGAAAAAATATAACCATACATATATTATATTATCATTCAGAGTTATATATATGCACACATTGAAAGTTGGGTCGAATCCCCTATTTTACGAATACGAATCTCCCATTTACCTTCAAATCTCAAATATGATTCCAAATCTTGGAAATAATTATGAACCTCAGAGGAAATATAAATATAATAGAATAATATAAAACACAAAGAGTAACTAAACTTTAAAATTCATTCTTATAAATTATAATACGTTCATAGTAACAACCATGAATTTAGTTTAAGTGTTAGATTACTAGTCTGAGGTCTGGTTGTTGAGCTTGTACTATAATAATGTTGGTTATGAACCATCATTAGGTAGCATTAGAGCTCCAAAACAAATTTCACTTGAAAGATTGATTTTCTTTTTTTTAAGGCTTTGAGTCTTGAATCAGAAATGTATTTACTATACATATATGAATGGATAAATACTGATGCTTATTTTTACATTTAGTGTACATACCTAGAACCACACATTAATGCTAAATTAGATAGGGTATTTGTTATTTTCTTTATCAGTGGGAAAGATTGTTGAGGCATTTTACCTCCAAATTCTGAATACCAACTTCTGGAAAAAATACAATTTGAATTTTTTTTCTTTTAATCTTTTTTTAGTACTGCTTCGTACTACCTGTTCGAGTTATACGCTCATGTGCTAATAATTACACTAATAGTTTTATGGATTAAGAAGGTTATATTTATAGGAAGTGTACCAGCATTTGTGTGGAGGGGGAGTGTAAAATCGTTTTGGAAAAACCGTCATTAGTACAATTGACCGAGATTCGAACCTCAATCCCTCCAACATTGGCAGTCTAGTCTACTGCAAGATTAGCATGTTATACCACGCGGCCACCGGAGCAGGTAGTAGTTCGAATCTTGAAAGTGTCAAAAGTTACTTAATAGTCTTTGTGGGAGGAGAAAATTGGTAATGTAAGAAGAGTTCCCGCTTGGATGACCGCATGGTCTAACGTGCTACTCTAGCAGTAGACTAGACTATCAATGACATAAATGTCAAGGTTCAAATCTTGTTCGGTTGTACTGAGGGTGACTTTCCTAAAATATTTTTTTCATTCTCCCTCCACACAAATGCGGATATCTTCCTATAAGTATAGCCTTCCTCATCCCAAAGACCATCATTGTAATTAGTACATAAGTGTAATAGCCAAACGGGTGGTAAGACATGATGATAGAAAAAAAAATCAAGGTGAGTTCCATTGACAATAAACCACACTTTCCCCTTCAATAAAGCATTATTGTACAGTAATGATATTTTGTGTCTATATTTCAGCCAATTAACAAATCTTAGTTATTGGTGCCTGACACCTACTGATTAATGTTAACTCCAAACCACTGGTGTAGTTTCTCATATATAGGTACCCTATTTGAATTATAAGAGAGACAGCATGGAGTTGTTCAGAACTTAAAAAGTGATGCCTTACTATTTCCAGCTTTGATATAACTTTAAAAGTAATGAAAAGCATTTGCTATAATTATGTTTCTTCTAACCGATATATTAAATTGTGATGGCTATCTAGAATAATTATATTTGGCATAAATCTGGCAAGAAATGTTTTAATTAATTCCAGTTTAAACCTAAATTAAAAACGGAATAAACAACACAATCAATGCAGTCATCATAATGAAAACGCATTCTGACAACACAGGATTATGCATGGTAATAGGGCATTTAATTTCAGCAGCTTGCAGGAAACAAAAACTGTGACCCATTTGAATGAAAGATTTTGTAAAAGTTCAGACCTCTCTGAATTGTGCTTCATCCTCTGGAGCATTCCAGTCTCGGTAGAATTTTCCTACTGCCAGCTTGTAGCGTTGTTTAGGTAGAGTTTTCCTCGTGCTGTCATCCCAAAAACAGTGGGCGGCTGTGCAATACAAATACAAACTTCATAATATTATAATTATTACAATAGCCATGTTGGCTATTGATGACTCTTACACTAATTAACGTAACAGGCAAAGGATGTTAATATATAATATATCTATTTCCTGTGTGTGCTATTATGTTATTTGTTCCTTTTACCGGTTCCTATCTATGTGTCCTATCATTCTTTACCAATTTTATTTTTCTCCCTTTTGTGTTTTTTGGTTTCCTATTTTAGGAAGTTGAGTTGCGCGTTTCACACTCCCTCCTGATGAGTTCTGATCAAATGAAACCTAGATCTGGGTAATTGGGCGGTAACGATTTATTTTCTTCAAGAGACAGCCATTACCACGTTGTCCAGTGGTAGTAATGAAAAGTGTAAACTGTGTCGTTGTTTTTTTCCCTTTTTTTTTAAAAAAAAAGGCCATATTGTGTTTATTCTCTTTTATATATGTTCTATACCCACCTTTCCAGTATCTTCTTCCAAAAATGTATTAACGGGAAAAGAGTACATTTTAGGGGGCTATACTAACAAAATGTACCGTTGCCCAGAGGACACCCGAATGTACTAGTTGTACATCCTTTCCGTGGAGGCTCTTTTCATGTCCCGATGAGATGAGATGAGGTGATGGTGATGATGATGATGATATTGAGTATAAGGCTATGGAACCAATGGAAACACTTAAACCTAGCTTAAGCCTCATTTATCAAAATCCGCGTGACCGACGGAATAATAACCCTTTGAGGATAATACAAGCCAGGAATCAAACCCGGGACCCCTAGGTCCGTAACCAGGTACATTGCCCCAGGTCCCATGGGGAAAATTTGTATTAAAAATCACTATCATTAACAAATTGTGAAAAGATATCCCAATTACAGCCATTCGATGATCAGTCCTTTGGATTAGTCAAATACACTAACCACTCACCTAACCTCACCTCGTTGCTAGGTCCATACTTTCCATTGTAAAACAAAAAGTATATATTTACATAGGCCTAATATATTTATGGTATTTACATATTTTTACAAAGACACACACAGTTAAAGCAAATAGTAGACAGGTTGTGTGTCAAAATATATCAGGAATTGGAATAGCTTTGCAATGGGAAAAACAATTAACCTATTACTGTATATTATATTACATTTTATGGAAAATCTTTTTTCACTTGTTGTGGCCAATTCTGTTAAATATAGGAGAAGTTAGAGGAAAGAGGTATACAAACACCAAAAATAAATTAAGACAATTTGGATTTTACAACGAAAATAAGTTTACAGTTGAATGTCCCGCTGCTTCTTGAAGAAAATTAATTGGTCCCACACAATCCCTGATCTAAATTTCATTGTAAAGCTCATCAGCAGTTAGTGTGAAATGCAAAACGCAACTTCCTAAAAGAGGAAGCCCCCCTTTCCATAAAATTAAGACCTGCTTTGGTGGCCGCCTGATTTAAGGCGTCCATTTCATGTTAGACTAGACTGCTGACAGGGAGATCAGGCTTCGAAGCTCGGTCGGGTGTACTGAGGGTGGTTTTTCTAAAACAGTTTTCTACTCTCCCTCAACACAAATGTGGGCACACTTCCTCTAAAACCAACCTTCCTAATACCTAACTCATTAGCAGAATTAGTACATCTACGCACAACCTAAACAGAAAGTAAGACAAAAAAAACTGGTAAAGAATGATTGGGACAAGTAAAAGGAATGACTAGCATAGATGACAGACATAGGAAATAGACAATGGATGTGAATATTTAATATATCTATTTAAGGAAAACCTTGTTTCACATTTGTAGGTACGTGTGTATTATATTAGAAAATTTGTTGGGTAGGAAACAAGTTATGGAGAGCAATTCAATGAATAACGTGCAGTTTACTTCACTAAAATAAAGCTCTTCAACTCTATTTGAATAAATAATAATATGGGTGATTTATTTGGGATGAGTATACTGACCTGGTACAATTTTTCTCTGGTATTATTTATTATATAGCACACCACCCTGTGTCAAAAAACTTTTTTATTCACGATAGCATCTTTAAGATGTTGTAGATGGATGGTAAAAAAATTTTATGTATCAAAATATTTATTCAATGACTAAAAACAGTACAAACTATCTTAACGAGCAGGACTTTCACTAAATTGTTCACCTAACCACTTGTTTTCAGCGACATGTGCTTGATTGAAGTGCTTACCAGAAACCACCAGCCGTGGACTGATAAGTGATGCCCCACAGATATGCTTCATGGCACCATCGATGGTACTGTTGCGGTAGACACCAACGAACCAGGGGAATTCCCCCACTTTAGCCTCATACCCATTTGAAAGGAAAGGTCGCCCTTCTGGGTTGCGAGTACCACACTCTGAGAAAAACACCAGACACTCATACGGGAAATGTTTAGTTTTAGCTTCTCAGACTTGGTGCTCAAAGTAAATCAATTTACACAATTGAAAACATAAGAAATAAGCAGTAAAAATGAAAATTTTAATTAGAAAATTTAGAAGATCGGTAACTCAAATCTCATTTCTTACACTCCTGAGAATAAAGAATAAGTGACTAGCTATTGATCCATTCTGTTTTTGACACCTTAATGGACAACTTGGAATTCTATTTTGGTTGTCGCGTGGTCTAATGTGCTATGGTCACGTTAAACTAGACTGCCTATGATGGGGAGATCGAGGTTCAAATCTCAGTCAAGTGTACAGGCGGTGAGTTTCCCAAAATAGTTTTCCACTCTCCTTTTATTCCAATGCAAGCATACTTTCTCTAAATATAGCCTTCCTAATCCCTAAAACAATTAGCATAATTGGTACATAAGAGTGTAACTCAAACGGGTAGTAAGACATGATGCTAAAAAAACTTTTTTAACCATGAACAGTATCACTTTAGAGTTGGAAAACTGAAATCTATTGTTTGGGGCTAGAAAAACAACATATTTTGATAAAAATAAAGGAGTCTTAAATAATTAAAAACTAACTAAAACTAGCAAGAAAAGTGACAGACTTATAATTAGAAAATCACAAATAGGAAACAATACATTATATTGAGCCAGAGAGGTGATTCAACTCAAAGGATTTACTTTAATCAACTTTGTCACATTATCATGATAACAAGAAATTATCAATTGTATGTTTTATAAAAGTATAGTCCCCATTATTACCATAGAGATCATTCTGTAATTTTAAATGATTGTTCGCTGTTTTGATTCAACTTTTTATTTTTTCCTTCTCCTGAAAAATTGTATTTTTTGAGTTGTTATACTTTTCTCGCTGAAGTGAGATATGTTTTTGTCATTGTTTATTAACAATCACATAAATATAATTTAATTCCAAGTGAGACAATTTTAATCAGAAATAGATCAAATTAACTTTTTTTTTTAAATCCAGATTTTAATTTTACTTATGTATCCTGAACCATGAATCATAATAATATTGTATAGTACAATATGTTAAGCATGGTGAGTTAGGTTTTACAAATTGGAATGATTTATTTTCTAAATTTTAATTTGGTTAGTATTAATTCTTAAGCTGCTATAGAAAATATAAATAGTAGCTTCAATCATGTTCCGAGCGCACATCTTTTTACATACTGTAGCAGGTGCCACCTATCCAGGTATAAATAATGGGAAAAATTTGACATTCCTCCTAAGACAACTTTTTTAAGGTGCAGCCGAAGGGAGCACAAGTATTTTTACAGTTTTTATAGAATTTAAATATTTTGGCCAAAATAAATCAAATATTTATCCAGTAGCATCATAGAGTTTAGTTTTCTGCCCATGCTAATATCAACAGATCTTGAATATCTGTCAAGGCGGAATTCTATCAAAACTTTTTAAATAAAAAGAAAAAGTTTTGATAAAATTCCAAGACACCCTTGACAGATATTCAAGATCTGTTGATATTAGCATGGGCAGAAAACTGAACTCTATGATGCTACTGAAGAAGCATTTGATTTATTTTAGCCAAAAAAAACTAATGCTATAATAACTGTAAAAATACTTGTGCTCCCTTCGGCCGCACCTTAATGTGATGATCCTATAGGAACAAAACTTCAACAATAAAATAATATTTAAAAACTTGTAATTATTTTCATCGTTCCAGACTATTTCATGAATATTTTTGGACACAATTAACTTAAAATGTTATAAGGTTTTGATGTTGATAAAATTTTAATCATAAATTTGTTCACAATGTTCATTAACAATCAAACAATATTTTAAAATCTAACATGATATAGTAAACAAAATAATTTTAGGCTAAACTATTTACAAAAGTGCAGTTAGTAGCTTTGTACTATAATAATCAAGTTAAATGAACTGTACGCTTGTACAAAATACAATATTGGTTTAAAATCACACCATTCTATTATTAATTTGATTGCACCTTTTTTTTGCTATCTAGTGGCAAAAACACAAATTGTGACATATGAAAAAATAATATTATTCATGTCAAATACCATCATATTTAATCAGCCTATGTTAATTCTAATTACTACAGGATACTGATGAAAATTATCAATCATTCCTCTGAAATGCTATTAAATTAGCTTAATGTTTGATCTTGTTGAATATTAATTAGATTAACTGTTTATTCCATCTTGTTCCTGCTACAAATTATTATATTTTCCATACTGATTATTACAAAGTGTTTCTACTCTATACTATTATAAATACTACTCTTTCTTCCATGTTGCTGCTTAGTAGTACTATTATGTTTTAGTGTTCATTCCTCCTTGTTCTTGATTCATACTATTTATTAAAATTCCTGCTCATTCCTTCTTGATTCCTACTTGTTACTTCTGAATATTGCTTGAAACTGTCTTTATTTTACTGGTTGTTCCTGCTCATTACATTTCCTGCGCGATACCATTTGTCGCATACTATTCCATACATTTTGTTTAATGCTTGTTACCTTTGATACAGTCATTTAATGTTTAACAATGTTAGTTCACACTATATTTAGAGCACACACAAGCAGCAATTTCAAGCAGGGTGACCACTAAAATATAAAACTAATTAATTATACATCCTATATAGTTTGGCTTTAATGTATGAAATATAAAACATGTTTAAAAATGAAGTGGCCCAATGGCTAATATGACTAGGCCCTACTTCTACTATAGAAGACAAAAGAAAGGAAGATGTCATCTTTGTGCATTGGATTCATCCCACATTTTTCTTTGGGCTTTTGTAATTAAATTTACTTTTATTAGTTTATTTTTCCTTTTATTTAATCATTTTCCATTATTATAAAATTGAAGTATAAAAAAGGAATGCACAATTTACATTTAAAATACTTTTTTTTCTAAATGTAAAGGAGAATATCATTGAACATAATAGTGTGAAACTGATGTCAGAAGTTGTTGGTGCGGTCCAACATTATCTCATGTGTGGTTAGAAGTCCTTGGGGAAAATTGAGTTGTTTTATTACTGCGACGATTTTACCAGAATGGTTTTCCTCTCTCTCTCTCTCTCTTTATCTTTCTCCCTCCCCCCACAAATTTGGGTACACTTCCTCTATATTCAACCCAATTCATTCTTAATACATGAGTGTAATTATTAGATAGGTGTATAACTCTAATGGGTAATAAGATGTGGTGCTTAAAAATAAATAAATAATAATATAGTGTTTTCAAAATGTAGTATTGAAATTTTTTTTTTAATATTTTGTTTTTATTAAATATGACTTTCTTTACATATTAGTTCATAGGAAATTAATGAATAAAGTAATGGTTTTATTTTATATTTTGACATATAGTGACAAGTTTGATATTTTAGATTAAAAATAAAATGTTGAGCACATTTAAATGCCGTTTTAATCACAACATTTGACACAAAAGTTATTAAACAACCTGAAATTGGATCACTATGCTAAAACTATAAACCATAATCAATTTGTGAATCTGAGAAAAATCAAAACTCACAAGTCACTGGATAATTTATTTTATATCAACATAAATTCTGAAGCTATTCTGAGAATTTGAACAAAAGAAGCAAATAAACTTTTAACTAACTTAATTGAATAAAAGTTTGGATGGAGTTGAGCTGATAAAGGTAAAGAGTGTAAAATATTAGAAGTGTGATTGAGACAAAGGATAAGAGTAGATAGACTTTAATAATAAGAGGGCAGCAGGGGGAGTTGTTCTATAGGTTTGTTATAGACCTTCTATGGAGACGAGAAGTGCTCTTAAAGGGTAAGGTGTTGTACAGGATGTATTTTGTATCCATTGTCACATATGCAGAAAAAAACATGGACAATAAATGTAAGAGAGACTAGGAAAGTGGAGGTCATAGGAATGAAGTTTGTGAGAAGCGTGTTAGCTGTCATGAGGAGAAACAAGATTAAAGATGAAGCTATCAGTGAAATAATAGGGGTACGGTAGTACATGATATAGTAGAGGAAGAAAGACTAAGGGCCGGTTTCATAGTCAAGTTTAGTACGCCTCAAGTGCGGTGCTACACTAAGTACATGACGACACCTACCTAAACCAGAATGGAATGGGCCAGTTTCCTATGCGAGAACAGCCCATTCCATTCGAGTTTAGGTAGGTGTCGTCTTGTATTTAGTGTAGCGCCGCACTTGAGGCATACTAAATTTGACTATGAAACTGGCCCTAAGATGGTATCAGCATGTAATGAGGAAAGACAAAGAGAAAATGCTAAAAAAAACTATGGTGATGAAGTATGTAGGAAAATGACTACAAGGGAGACCAAGAAAGATATGGGAGAAGCAGATAATAAAGAGTGTGCAAGTGAGATGATAAGAATGGAAGTGATTAAAGGAGAAATATGGAGGCATATTACTAAACGTATCAAGTCACAAGCTGGGAACAGTTGATGATGAAAAGGCTATAGAATATTTATTTTTGTGCTTAGTATTTTATTTTATAAGAAAAACTATTCATTAGTAAATGAGTGCCTACTTAAATTGAACTTATGTATACCCATTAAAAAAATCACAGCATGAAAATATGTAGATAATTAAACTCATTTTCTAACTTTGCTTTCTTAGGTGAATTTTCATATTTGATTGGTAGCAATGTTATCAAATGAAGTCTATGTGTTTATACTATTGTGGTTGGTCAAGGCCAAATCTCCACTTTTGTGATTGTCTTTTGACCATACTTTATACTTCGTTTCAATCTGGTACAATAAGGAATTAATGACAATTTCAAACAATCAAGGAATATCGGATTGCTAATAAATTAATTACAGTAAACTATGAATTTGAATAACAAGATTAAATTATTATATCAGAAAATGAAAAATTGTTTTGATCAAATACTAGCAGATTTATTTATTTTTTGTGAGACTGTAGAAAAGTAAATAACTGTACTAGATTTTATTTGGATTTTAGATACAAAGTTAAAGTTTGTCTGTGGAACTACTTAATACTAGTACCAGAATCCAATTAATGGACAATAAGCTATATTATTTCTATTCATTAAAATTCCTGCAATAATGTTAAATTCAATAATTTATCAACACATGCTGAGTAAAATCTCTCTATAGCACTATCTTTGTTGACAAATAGGCCTGCAGTTAAAAGCGATTTTCTCCATTAAAGTTGACAACTCGGTCGATATTACTTGATGCTAATGCCAAATCAATCATGAAAACCAGAAATAACTTGAGAAAAACATTGCAAAATAGATTATCAATACTCTGTGAATTTACTAAAAAAAGGTGTTCAAATAATTATTTGTTAAATTCTACACACAAAAAACAAACCACTCACAAAGCTTTTTAAATTTTTATCAATATCATAAAATGTATTTATATTTATAAAACTCTAAAGCTCCTAAGGATGCCAGAATACTCACTGTAGATACCCCTTTCATTCTTAAATTTAACAAATATAAGTCAATTTGATGTAAAATACAAATAATTTATTAATAATTTGAAGAGCTAGCCAAAACATTCAAAGATAAAAATGTATAAAGTATCTCTGACATCTTGCCATTTTGCTTAACATATAACATTATTACACTAGTAGTTTTAAAATCACAGTTGTTATATAATACTGTTGGTAGATTCATTACATTAATGCCAAAGGAACATTTAAATGCATAGTTACACTTGCAGCGCAAACCACAAACCCTGTGATAGTTACTAATAATAATAAGCGTTAGTATTGAATCGTTAAATAAAGAAACATCACTCCTCATAGTCACCAATGTCTAAAGCTTGTAGCTACCAATATAATAAACTTCAATGACACAATGAGAATTCAGAACTAAACTAAGTTTCCAAGCTCTTGTTCTTATATCAAATAAACATAATCCTTTTCTTCAAATTATCATTTAAAGTAGGGGGCCTCAAATTAGCGCCCGCAGGACAGATCCGGCCCATAGACTGGGTTTGTCAGGCCCGCAGGTGCTTTGACCAAAAATAATAATAAAAACAAAATGAATAAAATAATTATGATGCTCCTATATGCAGTAGACAAAATATCTACGCAGATGCTAGGGATGTGCGAGACTCAAAAATATCTCTAAAATTCGAGAAATTTAAAAAAAATGGCCCTACGAAATTAAAAAAACCAAACCGGGAATTTATTATTTCCAATAATACTGTAATAACCCAAGAATAGGCCCCCCCCTTCCCCAAAAAAACAGCCTTTGTTAAGAAATGTTTTGGTTATGAATATTGTTTATCAATATCAAACTTTGACAATATAAGCTGCTAAATTACAAAATTAAATTATAAATGGTGCTCATTGTAACTACTTATCACTATTTTATTAATTTCATTTAAAATGTGTACGAGTTATATCTCGCCAGCTTAAATGTCAAAAAGAAACTCTGTAAACTATATATTTACTTTAATAAACATAATTTAGATTTTTATACTTTTAAAGAACGTTTTCTTGTCTTGTTCTCGTTTCTCGATACTTTTTTTATATTCCTGTCTCGAAATGTGAAAATGTTTCTCGCACATCCCTAATACATACCATTATAGGGGGCTGGCAACAGTATCGGAAAGGTGTAATCAAACAGCCATACTACTGTACAGTCCCTCAACACTCATTAGCAGCCTTTCATAAAAAGTCTCTTGAGCATAGGGGTTGAGGAATGTTTCCTATTTGTAGAGGGAGGGGATAATTATGTTGGCTGCACAGCTTAAATCTAGTAATGTCCAATTATGGTTATAAGCTGTGCACACACACACACACACACACACACACATTACATACAATAACGCCTCTGTCTTTTTTTTTTTCCGGCCCACATAGCACTTTCAATATCTTAATGTTGTCATTCATACACTCAATAAATTTTGGGACCCCTGGTTCAGAGTAATGTTTTTAAACTTTATTAATTAAGAGGCAAAGCTATCAACGTAGTTTATTCCTCTATGTTCCCTTTCCAGTGTATAGGACAATCAAAAACCAAGTGAATCCTGTTGAGACAGACAAGATGGACATTATGAAGATTTGAGGGTGTACTACATTGTGCTAACCTCATTTCAAACATCAAAGAACAATCTCAATTTACATAAAATCTAAGTTAGTGAATGGGATAGTATATGCACTAAAGCAGATGCTACTAATAATGCAGAAGTTAATTAGTTAGCGCAACTCAAAATATGCTATAGCACAGCAGTTCCCCGAACTTTTTGAATGGCGAACCACCCCAAAAATTTCTGTAATTTGGAGTACCGTGGAGATAAAGCTGAATATTTACTAAATTGGTATATTTTTAGCTGTGTCCAAGTATATAACCCAAACTGCGCAGCTGCACTGGTTGTCTGAGTATGAATCAATGTTGCCAACCCTTCAAACACTGTTAAATCTGTTTTACATTTGGATGGACTTGTCACAATATATTTATAAGATTTGATGAGGAATTCTTTTTATATTTTTAATTTGTTTGTTTTGTTTGGCTTCTCACGGCATACCACCGGGAATAAGTTTACATACCACAGCTTGGGAACCGATGCTATAGCAAATTTAAGTTAATAAATCTAGATTCAATTTGATTTTTCGTATGCACCACTGTATTAAGCTATCAATTAATTAAAGGTAATAGCTAACAATGTACATAAAATATATTATACCAATAACCTATTTTTCATATCCATAATACGAGGGAGCGGAGCGTCTGGTAAAGCAGATTCTAAAATAGTCAAACAATACCTAATTTAATGCCAATAGTCCATTTCTCATCCCAGCTTTGGAAATCTATAAATAAGATGCTTTAACATTAAATGAAGCACAATGCATCATTTACCTTGTACATGACTTATTATACAATTATCTTCAATTGTATGGTAAATTCACTGTTGAAAGCGCCTTTTTTGACAGTTTGGGAAACTACTATACTTTAATATACATCTAAACGTATGTGTTATGTAATGTGTCGATCATAAAAAATGAGACTAACCAAATAACTGGTTACTTTTTATAACCAGGCCGTTTCTTTGGTGAAATTATGTTAATTTCAATAGCTTTCTAAATGTTTTGGCCCTATTGTTGTTTCACACACAATTATGTTTAATTTGCTTTGGGAGGCTCTTTCAAATGTAAATATGATAATAGTTATATGATGTCTTGTATTATTTGAGACTCAAAGTTAACAATCCTTTCTTAATCCCCCCTATAATTTTATCTGTGAAATCCAAGTATTTTAAATAGAACGACCTACTCAGAAATAGTTTTGTTACATTTAAACTTGAGATTAATTTTGTTTCCATTTAATATTAAAGTTTGAACCCTGAAAGTGTAAGAAAAGCAATAACAACATTAAACCACATGAATTACACACAAAGTTTAAAATAGCTAAAATAAAAAGTTTCCTTACAAAAAGCCATGTGCTCAAAACTAGCAAGCTGCCAAAATCGGTTGCCTACCTTATTATTACCTCTAATTGTATCACCAATTATTTTAATGCTCACCTTTACAAATTCTCTTGCAATATTTTTTTTAATTCGAGAAAACGTTTAGAGCTTGTAGTTAAATACGAAAAATCTGACACCTTAGCCCAGTCTGTAGCGTATTTAGCTAAGGTGTCCCGGGTTTAATTTCCAACATGGCTGAAAATTTATCAATGATGAAATTTGGGCGTACCCTTTCATAGTGATAAATTAATGGCCGGGGACTTGATGTTGTACCTGTCCTACTCTTAAGCTGGATTATAAGTCATATGAAGTTACGACAGGCCTAGTAATCTGGTAGTGGAAAATATATGGCATGTATAAAAAAGTGACTCAGGCCAAAGGCTGGAAACAGTAATGGATGTAAAGTTTAATACAAACACCAGTGATGTTGAGGGTTGGTATGCTAGTAGCAAAAGCCTTTCCCTTTGTCATCTATTTTCTTATTTTGAGTCATAAATATAAATATGTGTTTGTGTATGTGCGTGTGTGTGTGTGTGTGTGTGTGTGTGTGTGTGTGTGAGTGTGAGTGTGTGGCATGCTTAATAAAACTCCTGGACTGATCTATCGACTCATCCTAACTAGTGTTTGTTTGAGCTGTAAGGCTATCCAGCAATAGGGATTCCTACTGGAGCGATTTGTACAGTAACAGTTAAGGACGGGTATAACAGCCAGACAATTCTCTGACCTGGGGTGCAAGAGAAAGGTGCGGGTCTCCATTCCCCCGAGGACTGACACTGAATCGTGTCGTAGCCTGGCTCTGACACCAGCTGGTATGAGATCTTGCACTCCAGTTGGGCCTCCGTGCCTACTGGCGCAGGTTTCTCGCAGTTTACACGGGCCCCGTTCAGCTTGCACGTGGCGTTCACAGAGTCAGACACTAGGGAAGGGCATGTGGCTGAAATGCACATTCATCAGTTATTTATTCATTAAGTCCATAATGGTATTTTTATGCAAGTTCTGAATGTTACTATGGTTAAAAATCAATGGGAAGAAACTTATCTGAAAGTTTATCAAGTTGCCACACTCTTCGATCATTTATAGTGGCATAGCTTTATGAGTTTGTCAAGTGCTAAAAATAATAGATAACCAACAAAATATATATATATTTTTTTAAATGAATGAAACAATTACTATATCAAAAAAAGAATGGTTATAGTTATTCCCATCGCTACCCCTAAAATATGTTGGAAACTTGACACGAATTGTAAGACAACTTCCATGATGTAAAGATTTCATATGAACAGATATTCACGAATAAAATACCAGTACTTTATAATAAGTAATTATTTTTATATTCTCAACCATTCCAAATAGTTCTAGTATTCAATGATTCAAGGTGGGCTTGATTCTTTACAGCTTGAACTATCCAGACCTTACTGTATTTTCAATTAATTTAGTCATACTCTCCTCTAGTCAAAGCTTAATAACTTATTATTAATGTTATAGCATCAATTAAAATATAATATCACTGAAGAACTCACTTTGGTGGCCATGTGGCCTAACGTGCTACTCTCAGGTTAAATTAGATTGCCAACGCAGAGAGATTGGGGTTTGAACCTGGTTGGGTGCACTGAGGCTAGTTTTTTCAAAACGAGTTTCCACTTCTCCTCTGTGCATATGTAGGTGCACTTACTCTAAATTAAACCTTCCTAAGCCCTAACACATTAGTGGAATGCATACATAAGTGTATAACTGGAACAGGTGGTAAGACGCTGTACTAAAAAAACAGTGAATGGTTTTAAAAAAAATATTTTTACTGGGTGTTATGTTGGCTCTAAAACTAAGCTAGTTTGTCATTAGCTGAAATAATCAACCAGTTTATAAAATGTATATTATTATTAATATCACTACTAGCACTGCATCTTACTACCCGTTTGGGTTGTATGCACTTATGCTAATGTGTAATGGTATGGTGATTGTGATATGAAATGCAGGACCTACAGTTTAACGTGGGATCCGAACCACGGTGGAGGCCTGGCATTTCACACATTCACAAGTTGTGAATAATACACGTCTTGTCAGAGGTGAAGGAAGGGTTTGACAATCAGATAAATTTGTGCCAGAACCGAGGATTGAACCCCTCACCCCCGGCACAGAAGTCTGACGCCTTACCCCTAGACCACCAGGTCACCTAAAAAAAAGTATATTAAATACCCGAAATATATAAACTAACATAATACCCTCCAGTTATTCCCTTGGTAAAAGTACCAGTGGGTACATAAAGTGACTAACACCCATATATGTGTATAATATTACATACTCTGATAGGTGTTAGTCATTCTATGTAAGTTACTAACTCTTAGAATCCTACAGAGACCTAGTAGCAATCCTAAAAACCTTATTTTACAGGCGTGCACAAAGATGTATCCAAATAATGATCAACTCATTACTTTAAAACTTAATAAAATTCACAGTTATAAACAACTTTAAAAAAATTCCATGCTTGAATAATTGACCTATTTTAATATAATAAAACACAAATGTTTAAAAGTTCTGTTTGAATGATCCAATTAACTTTTAAGTTATATTGAGGTTATGTGGTATAGAGCACTAGGCTAAATCATGGTTTAAATTAGGAGGGATAGCCAGCACACTTACCTAGGTGATACTGGAGTAGAAATTAATTAGATATAACACTAAAAAACACATAAACACATTGTTAAGGACAAGCTTTCATTGTCACAGACAGCTTCATCAGGTCAGGAGAGTAGACTGATGCTTTTGGTTGAACTGTAAGGTTGACTGTCCACATCTGACTGTTTTTCAGTCATAACTGAACTAACATAACTGAAAAACAGTCAGATGTGGACAGTCAACCTTACAGTTCAACCAAAAGCATCAGTCTACTCTCCTGACCTGATGAAGCTGTCTGTGACAGTGAAAGCTTGTCCTTAACAATGTGTTTATGTGTTTTTTAGTGTTATATCTAAACAATTTATACTCCAGTATCACCTAGGTAAGTGTGCTGGCTATCCCTTTTAAGTTATATCTAATTTTACAATAAGACCACACAACAGAAAAAGGATGGATATCACTGAAATATGCCAGTGCTTCTCAATGTTTTGCCAGCCACATTCCCTTTTCTTTTAAAAGGTTTATGGGTTTATGAAAGCCCTTGTTTTCACATCAAAAAATCTACGTTAATTTGTTTATCAGATCTAATAGTATCAAAAAATATGTTATGATTAATAAAACTTAGTAGTATGTTGCATAATCCCTAAAATAGTTTGTGTACCCCTTGAGGTGTATGTACCAGAGTTTTGGAAACAATGATATAGACTTTAGATATAGTTAAGGTCTGTAGCCTAATCTATTTCTGGCAATGACATTATTTTATGTCATAATTATTCTTTATTAGATGACTTTAACTTTGAATTTTTACTTCATCAACATTAATCAAAGACTAATAGCAATATTTGCACCTTGTTTGCAGGTGGGTAAGGCAGGTGCCCACTTTCCTTTGTAGCAAACAACACTCTGCTGGCCTGTGAGGATGTACCCTTGGTTACAAGAGTATGTGAGTAGAAGAGTAACAGTCACGACTGCTCCAGGAACCTTCCTACACAGCTCAGTGTTGTCATCAGGAGAACAGTCGTTCACAGAGAACTGCCCGTTGCTGGGCTGCTCGGGCAGATAGCATACCCCAGTCGGAGCCACAGGTGGAGGGTTAACGGGAGCCACGGACCCACACAAGGCGGGGTCCTCGTCTGAACCATCAGCACATTGGGGCGAACCGTCGCACCGACTGTCACTGTCAACGCACGCTCCGTAAGAGCAGCGGAATGCAAAAGAGGGGCAACTGGAGAGGGACAATAACATCAAAGCTTTGATTAACCATATTTACTTAATATTTATATGTTGCAATGTCAGCATTGGTCAAAGCCTTAACCTTAATAAACATGATAAAAGTGCATTTGCAAGTCATAGATCCCACGGTTAAGAAATACACAAGATACTACATTCCCTGCTGATTGGCTATGTATAATATTTTTAAAACTACCATTACTAGACTGTATTTTTGATTTGCAATTACACCTACTTAATACACTGGTGACCGGGCTAGTAATAAATGTCAATGATGTCACATTCCCTCAGTCTAGTAACCCAAACACAATAAATAAACCATAGAAAAGCACAAATTATTCTTTATTTTTAGTGCTGTGTCTTACCATCCATTTCAGTATACATGCTTAAATACTATTTACACTGATGGGTTAGGGATGAGAAAGGTTGAATTTAGAAGAAGTGTACCTGTATTTGAGTGGATAGAGTGGGGAAACCATCTAGGAAAAACTACCCCCTGTACAGCTGACTGGGATTGAACCACAATATCCCCATCATTGGCAGTCTAGTTTATTGCAAAAGTAGCACCTTAGAGCATGTGGCCACCGAAGCAGGTAGTACATTATTGAGTGCGTGGATTCAAACTAATAGTATGTCAAATTTATGGTCACCTCTGCGTTTTAAATTACCAGTTCAGATAATTTCTTGCTAAAGACAAAAATAAGTTTGAAAAGCGCCTTGTTTATTCTACCTACACAAATCCATAGCCTAACAAAGCTTATTTTATATGACTGCAGTTCTTGTACCTAATAGTACTGCATTGTGCAATGTTTTCATCAGATTTGTCCATGCACTCAGTCAAGCCATCACATAAGAACAGTTGGTCGATACACTCTCCAGACGAGCAACGATATTCTCCTGACCTGAGAAAAAATAAATTACTATTATTACATTAAGTTCAAAATGTGTTGCTAAGTTTCATATGGGTTCATGTTATGTTCATTGTGAATGACAAAACCAAGTAATATATGTAAGTTTAAACAAGATGTGACAGAAGGTTAGGAAAAATTACATCTAATTATTTAATTAGTTCCTTCAATGACTCTTTTTTAATCTATATATGTTGTAAATGTAATGAAATTAGCAGGACATCTAGTTTGAATAATATGTCCTTAAACATACACAGGTCAAATGTTTTGTTTTAAATTAAACCTAAAAACATGGAGTCTTCCTAGCTTATCATCTTTAACTGAGCCGGTAAGAATCATCTCATGATATTCAATAGAAAAAATTATATCTGTGAAAGATACATACTATAAACCATGCGATAATTTGAATTCAATGAATATAAATACAATCCAAGAACAAAGAGATGTGTGGAAGCTGAATGCAAGTCCCTGTGGCTATGTTTATGATAGCTCTAACATATTTATTATTGGCTCAGCCTTAAGGTGGGATGGAAGGGGACGCGAGAAAAGGCAAGTGTGTTTGCAATTTTTTTTTTTTTTTGCCAAAATACAAACATAGAGTTTAATTTTCTTCACTTGATGAAATCAACAGTGAGTGAATATCTGTCACGAGCATAGCGGCTTGGACGATAAACTTTTTAAATGAAGAGAAAAAGTTGTAATTAAATTCCAGAACACCCTTGACAGATATTCAAGACAAGACATTTTGAGGTCATCGTGTGAAAAAATTTTAATTATATGTTTGTACTGGAGCAATGTTTTATTTATTTTGGCCAAAAAAAACTGCAAAAAAACTGGCCTTTCCTCGATTCCACTCCTATCCCACCTAGGAGAATAAATTATTAATGACCCTGAGTTGTAATCTGTTAAAACTAGAGATGGCTCAAATCCACTATTTTATGAATCCGAATCTTCAATTTACCATCAAATTCTGAATCTTGTATCTGATTACAAATCTCAGAAAAAAATATGAACATAAAAGGAAATGATGAATAATAGAAAATAAAAATAGGGATTAAATGTTAACATTCTTTCATATAGGCCTAATCCATTCATTATAACATTCATATATTCAGTCAAGTGTAAAATTAAATTACTGGTCTGGGTTCTGCTTAAGTTCATCCTATAATTATTATAAACTGTTTATTGCCACCAATGAGCACTATTAGCGTTCTAAAACAAGTTTCACTTGAAAAATTGATATATTTTTTAAAAAGATTTGTGTCATGAATTCAAAATTTTCTTGAATCCTTGAATATTCTTCAGGATTCAGGGCTCATCCCCAGGTAAATCTAAAAGTCCCTAGCTTGATTGATTTTTATATTCAGGTACAATTAATGAAATAGATTAATCAAGGCCTGGGCCATTGTTGCGCCCACTTTGGCGAAGTTGGAAATATTATGTACTGATTGAAAGTGTTCAACCCGAAGTTTGGTTTGATGTGCTTTCTCATCCATCTGGAGTAACACACACACTCAGCCCTTCTGTTGTATATAGTCATTTGCTAGTTCTGGGAGCAAACACATGTACTAAGGACATCACGAAAGTAATGTAGTTTCTCATTGCCTTCAACCAGGGTTGTGGGGTCAGTACACCAAGCTTTTGACTCCGACTCCTCTATTTTTCTATTGTCTAACTCCGACTTAAAATCCTTTATAAATTCTTAAAGTATATTAATTAGTAATAACACATTTACTTCAGTAAAATGCTCCAATACAGATTACTTCATGGCAAGCATTTTTGACTCTATGAATGTATATTTAAGTACATTTTTCAATCCTAAATAATTTAAAATACGTATGTAATTAAAATGATATAGTTATTATATATTTTTATAGCACTGTACATTTTATTTTGAAGCCCAAGTTGGTACATTTTTAATGAGTCCAATTCCACCCAAAATTGCTTTCGACTCCAAAGCCTTGCCTTCAACACTGAATTTCTATGAGCCAGAGTGAAGGAGTCTACATATTTTTCTGGAAATGTATCTCATATACATTCCAGGGATTTTTTTACATGCCATAAATGACATGAGACCGACAGCTTTACTTCCACCCCAAAAGAAGTTGTGCTACAAAGTTTTATTGCTCGTTAAAAGTCTGTCAACCTCGGCCAGGATTTAACCAGCGAAATTCAGGTCATTGGGTGAGCACTTCACCACCAAACCACCGAGATCAACTATANAGATCAACTATACAATGTATAAAAACTATTATTTCTCTGCTTTATTCCAAATGGTAGTTTTAATGGATCTTTTAATTTGTGTAGCAGTAGATAGTACCAATAGAATATCATATGGTAAACGAGTATTAAAATATAGTGATTGCATTTGACACATCTTCAGTGCACTATACTAAAGTTATACTTCATACATTTTAATTTTTTAAATTACTATGGTCTTGGGGAAGGAAAATTCTCCCACTCGCACCCCTCTCCATCCAAAATCCCTTGGCTAAATCACTGGCCTAGGACGGGGTGAGTGATGCCTAGTTTACTACTCCTTTATCAATAAGCATGGTCATCACAAACTAAACAAAAGAAAATTTTGTAGTCAACTCAAGAGTGTCCCAAGCAAACGAAACAGAAAAGTTTATGTGCATTTCGATAATGATACTGTTATGGATACTTTTCTTTCGATGCTGTTATGATATTTTTCTTCTGATACATTTAATGAATACAGTATCAGTACCACATCCCTTCCTTAGATATCTTCTTTCTCCCTCTCCTTATAAGAAGTTTAACAATCTACCTTTGAACACTTTATTTAGACATACAAAATTGTGTTTTTACAAATTGTTGATTAATGATTCATTTTAATCCACTGTCATGTATTATTACATACACACAACTAAGAAACACAAGCCGAACACGTGCTTTTTTTTTGTGAGTGAGTGCAAGCACCAACTGTAAAATGATCCTGTCACAGTCCATCTAATATCCTTGTGAAGACATTGTCGGTGATAACACTTATTTTATTTTCCCCCTATCATTGCCGTGGGAATGTGAATCCAGGATGAAAGTTCTTGTGGGGAAAGATTCAACTTCGCCCAGTTGCAACTTGATAATGTGGCTTTTGCCAGATATTCTGTAGGAGCTATTGTTTGTGAGACATCATCTCCTTATTCAAAGCGAATTAATAATGTTTTAATATATCTTTTAACTATTTCAATTCCTTGGACTTTGCAGTTGGCCTAGAATATATTATGCCGTTGATTTAAAATTAATCAATCTTTTTATTCGCAGAGTATCTACTTTCCCTAACTAATGGAAATCCCCCTAAAACATAAGATTCCAATAATCATCAAACAAAGTTAACTATGTTACACTTTTCTTTTAAATTAATGTGCTCAAGAAGTTAGAAAGTATATTCAAAGGTGTAGTTTTTGGATACAAAGTACTCGTAAGCTAATTAGGAACTACAATACTAGTTGAAGCATGAAGTAGTTTATCTAATATATTTCCTACATATTGAGTAACAACCAAATAATGTTTTCTAAAAAATGTATTGAATACTTTTTGTATGTAAGTGAAAGCTATAATGGTACAAAATGGTACAATGGTAGACTTGGCTTCACAGTGATTGGTACTTATATGCATAAGCTGCCTAGTGACACAGGTGTGGTGTTTAAGACAGAGTTTCAGCCAGGTACTCTCATATAAAGAGAGGTACTTACTTGCATGAGCTGCCTTGTGACACAGGTGTGGTGTTTAAGACAGAGTTGCAGCCAGGCACTCCCGTGTAAATAGAGGTACTTACTTGCATGAGCTGCCTTGTGACACAGGCGTGGTGTTTAAGACAGAGTTGCGGCCAGGCACTCTCATATAAATAGAGGTACTTACTTGCATGAGCTGCCTTGTGACACAGGTGTGGTGTTTAAGACAGAGTTGTAGCCAGGCACTCCCGTGTAAATAGAGGTACTTACTTGCATGAGCTGCCTTGTGACACAGGCGTGGTGTTTAAGACAGAGTTGCGGCCAGGCACTCTCATATAAATAGAGGTACTTACTTGCATGAGCTGCCTTGTGACACAGGTGTGGTGTTTAAGACAGAGTTGCAGCCAGGCACTCCCGTGTAAATAGAGGTACTTACTTGCATGAGCTGCCTTGTGACACAGGCGTGGTGTTTAAGACAGAGTTGCGGCCAGGCACTCTCATATAAATAGAGGTACTTACTTGCATGAGCTGCCTTGTGACACAGGTGTGGTGTTTAAGACAGAGTTGCAGCCAGGCACTCCCGTGTAAATAGAGGTACTTACTTGCATGAGCTGCCTTGTGACACAGGCGTGGTGTTTAAGACAGAGTTGCGGCCAGGCACTCTCATATAAATAGAGGTACTTACTTGCATGAGCTGCCTTGTGACACAGGTGTGGTGTTTAAGACAGAGTTGCAGCCAGGCACTCCCGTGTAAATAGAGGTACTTACTTGCATGAGCTGCCTTGTGACACAGGCGTGGTGTTTAAGACAGAGTTGCGGCCAGGCACTCTCATATAAATAGAGGTACTTACTTGCATGAGCTGCCTTGTGACACAGGTGTGGTGTTTAAGACAGAGTTGTAGCCAGGCACTCTCGTGTAAATAGAGGTACTTACTTGCATGAGCTGCCTTGTGACACAGGTGTGGTGTTTAAGACAGAGTTGCAGCCAGGCACTCTCTCATCAGAACCATCAGCGCAGTCCTGCTTCCCATCACACTTGGCATCACCATCCACACAGCCCCCATAATTGCACTGGAAAGCTTGGGGTGGACATCTGGACAAAATACAATCAGGTCAAGAGTGACTTCTGGAAAATACAACTATTTAAAATATTTTTGAAGAAAAACTGCAGAATAAATTAATTGGGAGTGTGTGTCAACTATGAAATGGTTAGTAAATTAAAAACAAATTTCAGACCAAATCATGCATCATAAAAATGTACGGGTGTTATTCACTCAAAAAAAGAAAAACTGATACAATCCTATAAAGAGTTTTAAAACACTTTCAATCAAATATTTCACTATTGTTTTCAAACTATCATTACATGGTACATGCTATTTACATGCTTATTTCAATTTATTTTCACTATCAAAGGGCATATAAGTCAAAAATATTATAGAACCAAACGAAACCTTTGTAAAAGATTACTTTACAAAATATGAATTTTAGTCCATAGTGATGATTTAAAAATGCCCTTGAATTTAAGGAGTGATGTCCTAAAAAAGGTATAAATTGTTTATTATTCCAATTGTCTTGAGAATTCAGTGCAAATGTTGTACAAAGCCATTTCCAGTTTCACAGTGTTTGGTAATCAAGGGGAATACTTATTCATATACCAACATTTGTGAATAGAGGGTGTCATATGGTCAACATAACGAACCCTCCGGTGTTCAACGAAAATGTATTCTAAAACCATTAAAAGTTGGGCATGGGAACCGGGTGGCTCCATTTTACACATTTTTGGGGGGAAAAGTGAAGAGAAATAAAAACAATTAAAACATTTTTTTACCTGTGGGTGCTGAATGTTTATCAAAAACAAAATTTGTAACTGAACTATGAGACCTTTTAAAGATTTGATAAAAAAAAATTTAGTTGAGCATTTAATAGCTCCAACATTCTCAACATCAGTATGTCTCACCTGATATTGAGTGCCACACAAGTGGCTCTAGTCTCGTCCGAAGAATCTTTGCAGTCAACCTTTCCATCGCATACAAGATTAAAGTTGATACACTGGCCAGAATCACATGTAAAACTGTTGGATCTGAAACAATCAACATTGAACAAATGTACAAAAGATCAAAACCGTAAATGGTATGACAAAATTGTATATATTTTTTCTCATATATAAGCTTTGGATTTTCAAAAATCAGTTATTTGCAGACTGCTCTTATATAAGTAATATTAAGGAAAAAACATAACTTAAATCTTTATTCATTATGTAAAACACTCCCCATATTTGCCTACATATTTTGAACAAAATAAACAACTAGATATCAAATTTTAACAAAATTCATCACACCGTTTGGGCTGTCGTCAAAATGTTCACAATTACAAAGCATTCTCTATAAGAGAAAGTAAAAGTATCTGTTAGAGACACAACTCAAGTTGGCATTGGAAAACATTGTTTTACGTTGCTTGGAGACTTTTGTAAACTATATTAAGATTTTTACTGTTGAAAGTGGTAGGTTGTATTAACATTTGAAGTTTTGAGATTTAATGTTATGTATTGTGATTTTACTGCAATAAGAATAAATCATACTCATTTTTCCGTATCAATTTTGTACATAAACAGTATCTATGCATTATTATTCATATTATAAATATAAATGACATTGTATTCTAAATATGTGTGCAAACTTTGGTGATGAGTTTGACATACCAAAACAAGAGTAACTTTTTTATTAATTTTTAACATCCAGTCTTACTACCTGTTTGAGTTTATACACTTATGTACTAATTATACTAATGAAGAAGTGTCCCCATATTTGCGTTGAGGAAGAGTGGAAAATAATTTAAGAAAAAACCAACTTCAGTACACCTGACTGGGATCCGAGCTCTGATCTTCTCCTCATCGGCAATCTAGTTTATTGCGAGAATGACGCCTTATACCATGCAGCCACATCTATAGGTAGCAAATATAATTGCTCATATATGCTTTATCTGAAAAATCTTCCTTAGTGGGCTAAAGTTTTCACTTATCACAGTCAACTCTGGTTTTAGTGAACTGGATTGTAGTGAACATTCAGCTACATTGAACCTAATTCATTGGTCCCAACCCACATACCTTTCAATGTGTGTTAAAAAATTTGTTTATAATGAACCCTCAACTTCTGTTTTAGTGAAAAGAAAAATTGAAACTTTAAATAAGAAATGTGGAAGAGG
>CABFVX010005849.1:30119-46108 GCA_902151425.1 Timema shepardi
GGGGGGGGGGGGCAGTGTTTAGCTTGAACAGTCACTATACTCAATGGCCTTGCTCTTCTGAGTTGTATTAATACAACAGAGCTATAGGACAATGAATGACAGTCTGTGGCCATTTAGTAATGGTTTTCACTGATCCCTTTCTTCAAGAGGTTATATGAAACTCAAAAAATTATACTTTTCTACTCAGTTTAGTTTTATGATTGAATGGATTGTGTGGTATCAAGTGTGGAAAAACAACAGACCCCAGAGGGGGAACTGGAAACAATATTAATTAAAACAGTATACAGTAAAACAACAGCATATAACCAATTTTTTTAAGATTAATTAATGCATTTCAATAAAGAGCAATTGTATTTTAACACTTATTTTGTTTGTCACTAACCCACTCCTTTCAGATTTAAAAAAAATCAATTTTAGTGAATTTCGGAAATAGTGAACAAAATATCCGAGTCCGTAGAGGTTCAATATAACCAGAGTTGACTGTATATAAAATATTTTAGGCACTCGCACTGTTATCCTATTTGACGGCAACTTTATGGATCCAAACAGACCTGGACACATATTCCATACAAGGATGTAGCTGTATTATTTAATATTCTGCACAGTGCTGTATTGTAGAATGTCGACAAAGCGAGCAGAGCTGTATCTGTGATTGTCTTCTCCCTCACTCAGTTCCCATTTGGCAAATCATACGTATATTATGTGTGGGAATATATTTTCGTTGAAACCTCATCAATAAGATTGCTACTGAATAATTACAACCACAGGGACATTTTAAACTACAGTAGCCCCATGGCTTCTTTGGTGCTGACTGACAGCTTTGAAAAGTTACCAGACCAAATTATGTATCTCTACACCGACCATATGATCTGCAAAAACATGTGTTTAGCAGCTGTCACTTCTGACAGTCAACGTCTAAAATGTTGACTGCCAGAAGTCAGCTGTGAGCTGTCAGTCAGCACCAAAGAAGCCATGGGGCTACTGTAGCTCTATTTACCCAGGCAACGCAATTTAATTTTCAGGAGAGTTTTTGTTTTCTATGATCTTAGAAGTTTGATTCTTTAATTTTTGTACCGCAGCCTACTACCCATTAAGACTATCCAAATTTAACTACACTATTTAAGTAACGATTAGGAAGATCACATTGTATGTGAAATGTAATTGCATTCACATGGAGGGAGAGTAGAAACTCATTTGATAAAATAAAATACCTCAAATTATCTGACCGAGTTTCAAAGCTTGACATTCCTGCCACCGGTAATCTATTCTATTGTGAGGGTGATGCTGTATTTATTGCTGTTTATAGAATTACTTGGGTTTTTAGTTATTCGTTTATATATTCAGTACTACGGACATACATCTTATCTAAGACTGTGAAAATGCCAAATTGTCGAGGAGCCATCCATAAACAGTAAGCCTTTCTGTTTCACTGAATCCCAAATCATCAATTCTTTGACTCAATTAGTCATCCCATCGGGGAGAACGGACATAGTGAGACTGTGCCGTTAACTGGGAAACTCATAGGGCTGTTTGAACACCTGATATTGAGGATCAGGATGTGAATCACATCAGAGAGAAGCAGTTGGAGAAGAATAAAGGCAGGGTATGCACGTGACCATCTACACTTTAGAACAGGCATGTCAAACTTGCGGCCCAATCAAAGATTTTGTGCAGCCCACAGACCTTATGATGAATTATTATTATTATTATTATTATTATTATTATTAACACCGCGTCTTACTGCCCGTTCGGGTTATACGCACTTACGCTAATGTGTAGGCTAATGGTAGGGTGATTGTGAGATGAAATGGAGGACCTACAGTTTAACGTGGAATCCGAACCACGGTGGAGGCCTGGCATTCCACACATTCACAAGATGTCTTGTCAGAGGTGAAGGAAGGGTTTGGTAATCAGATAAATCTGTGCCGGGACCGAGGATTGAACCCCAGCCGCAAGCACAGAAGTCTGACACCTTACCCCTAGACCGCCAGGTCACCATATATGATGAATTAACCAATAATTATATTATTTTTACAAATGTTATAGAAATTCAACATTTGGGAATTTGGCATACAGTGAGGAAATCGGCCGTGTGAGGATGGTGTGTCAAAGTTGTATTATTTTCAATATGAATTGATTCCAAAAGTTGTTGGATTTGATTAGCAAAAAGTCAATTTTGACCATACCAACAAGAATATATAACAAGAGTAGGATCATTGTTTCACGCTTGTTTAGTGTAAATGACCACGGAGAAAACTCCTACAAGCACGTCTACACCAAAAGATCTAGTCATAGAGCAATGAACGCAAGTGAATGTTTTTTCTCGAACGCAGGATTAAACCTAGCGAGCGAATGCTCAGTTATCATGCCTTCCCACTTGATTTATACTTGTCCAATAAAAATTGCATAGTGGTGTCTAGGCAAACCGTTTCCATTTATATGCCTCACTACAAGTTTTTGGTGGCATGTTTTCTATCCTTTCTCGTCGGTAAGATGCTAGAAATGATTCTATTTTCTTCTTTGCCTCATCAACTCAACATTTCATAATGTTTACAATGGCATTCCAGGCTTCTTCTTTTATTGAATTAGTTTTGTATTCTCCACAAGTAGAGTCCCAAAGACATCTATACTCTTTATGATGTTCTATACGTTGTAGGCAAATCATTATTCCAATCCATGTTTACTTCATCCATAGAGAAAGGAATAACATACATAGTATACATTTCTCTATGCTTCATCCAAAATCATTACTTAGCAGGTAAGCTAACTTGTAGGTACTCGCACCGAATGAAAGAATCCTTTGATAAAATCGCACATTCGAACCCGAAAGAATGCTCGACTCAACTGCAAGCACGCTCTTTCATCGTTTAGATCAACCAAGTGAGCATTCTTAGAGCATTCTATACAATTTGGGCTAGCATAATCGAGCACGGAAAGAATGATCGCTTCACGTTCAAACCAAGAGAGTTTAGGTGAAGTGGGGGAAGAATGAGCAATCACTCGCTTGGTATAAACGCACCTAAATACGTGCAATGTTAAGGAGCACACACATAAGTTAACATTTGCTTTATAACATTAAAAGGTAGAAAAAAATTCAATAAGGTCTCGGCTTATGGACACACATTTGCCAACATTTATGGAAGTAGCTTCGGATAAAGATTTAAAAACAAAAATCAAATCATTATTACAAATAACAAGTTTTTAATATCTGGGGGAAAAAATAGGGTCATTAATATAGTTTAATATAAGGACCTACTCTATTCTATTTCTAGTCATAAGGTACTAAGTTGGAATTCTATTTATTTAAGCATATGCAATGCAAACCCCTCAGTATGCAGTGGAGTATGTCAAGTTTTTAATGTTGGCACATGTGATCAAACAAGTTTGACACGCCTGCTCTTGGGGACCATGCACGAGAGGATTTTATAACCTCTCCATTTACTGCAAGTCCAGGGTCTTCCTCCACAATAAATTTAAAACGCTAAATTGTTTTTAGCACCGTGATTTACTAGGGTTACGCATATGTACTAATTTATAAAGAGGTTGAAATGGGAGGAAATGTACCCACATTTGTGTGGAGAGGTCGAGTGGAAAAAAACTATCTTCAGTACACCCGGCCAGGATTTGAGACTCGATCTTTTTGGTCATCAGTAGTTTAGTCTATTGCGAGAGTGACACCTTAGACCATGCCACCACCAAGTGGTTTATTAATTGAAGTAAAATGTATCTAAAATAATGATAATGTATGACAATAGGTACAATGGCGCCTGACCAGAGAATGTAGGGGGCAGTGACTCACCCACAGGTTTGTCTTCTCCACCTGACTAGAGGCCTGAATTGTGGTTCTTCCAGTAAGTTATATGTATCTTCTCCCAAACATGTTCCAGTGAAAACTGAAAATAAAGCACAAAAACAATTAATTTTCAGAATACTGACACATGGTATTCCACATCATGTTTATCTTATTGGTCAAGCGAGGATATGTTTTAACTTGACCATTTGGCATTTCCTCTCTCTGTCTCTCTGGGTCTTTGAATTCAAATTCACTTGAGATGAGACACTAAACAAAAACACTTTTGAGTGGCTGCCATAATGAAATGGATAGTCAGATCGGAAAAGCATGTAACTCAGTTGTTCGACCTAATTTCAAAGAATGTCCCTGCCAAATTTAGTTAAAAATGGTCTACGCATTTGAAAGTTATCTTGGAACAAACAAACCAACAGATTTTTGGGCAGTCGCCATCTCTAAATGCGTAACCATTTCGAAAAAAACATGTAAAGAAAGCTGCAATATGGATCAAGTTATAGACTCGCTCGTCTAAAAGAGTCCTTTAAATTAAATAAACCATTTGTCCCTGCAGAACTTGGATGCAAACTAAATAGTAGATAGTACATCCTATCATAAGTTTTTGCATGGATGATCTATCATCGAAGTCCTCTTTCCACTCATTATGGATCTTAATGGTACGACACGAGGCAGATTTTACTATGGAAGTATCTTCTAAATTAACCATTTGTTTAAATGGAAACTAAACTTTCAATAAGTCTTTCAAGCAGGGGTGGACCGAGGTAAATTTTGTACCCGGGCAGGATTGTTTTTTGGCGCACCCTTATATAACGGCGAAAAATAGGATAGTATGAAGATAATCCCCAAAATTAAAAACTCTTGAGCCTAACGTAGCCTGGGCATAATCGGTAAAAAAAAAAAAACAGGTGAGGATCATTCCAAAGAGCTTCTAGAATATTCCGAATTAAAAATAATAATCTGGTGGGCACTTCTTAAAATAGCTTTTAGAGGCGTCCAATTTTCAAAAACTTTCCAAAGGAGGAAAACTCCAAATATCTTCTAGAAGTATAAACATTTCAAAAGATTTTGTGTAGAGCGCTATTCTAAATAACTGTTAAACAAGCATGATTTTCAAAAATTCTCTAAGCGAGGACCACTTCAAATAGCTTCTAGGAGCATTACATTTTCTAACCTTAAGTGGGGAGAGGAGGGTAGAAAGTCCAGAAAAAAAAAATATATATATATATATATATATTCCTCTTTTCCATTCTCACACAAATAAAGTTCCATCACTATTGTATAAAATAACAATGTTCTTGATTCTTAGGGTTCAATAGTAAGTCTTAACATCATGTCATAAACTTACAGTAACACCCACTCCCCACCTCCCAATTAAATTTTCCCTACGACTATGCCAAACCTAGCAACACCAAACCTAACTTAACCTAGGTGTGAGATTAAAGTAATCTGAAGTGGAGCTCCATAAATGGTCATCATACAGTACTACAAATGTTTTACTAAGAGAATGGTTAGGATTACAAAGAAAATTATTATAACATGTTTTGTAGACAATGTTCGCCTCTTTAACTTTGTTAAAATGAACGGTTTAAGAAATAATTGCATGATACCGTTTTAGGGTACAATTTTTTTTTTAAGATGGTGGATGTAAATTAACTTTTAAAGGGTGACATTATATATATATATTTTAATATACCCCTATGTCAAACTTCATGTTAGTATCAAAACTTAGATGAGTGTTATGCTTAGCATTACTCCCAGGTTACGTAAGGTTTGGAGTTGTGAGGTTTGGGAATTATTTTCATATCTTTCCAAAGCTATGTTGGTGCTCTGTTTGGCGCCCCCTCAAGCTGACGCCCCGGTTCACCCTGCCCTTAAGCCGCACCTGATTTCAAGTTCCACTTTAGTTTCATTTGAAACATGCTTCGCTGAAGTGAAGGCTTAAATTAATTTAACTAGGTCACACAATAAACAACTACCAATATTGAAGATGACAATGTGTAACCATCGATAGTTTCTGAATCGGGAAAGTTAGTGGAAATTAATATAATTAAATATACGTTATTTGTGTTAGGCGCGACCGTTTTGAAAAAAGAACTGCAATTAGAGTAAGGAGTCGTATGTTAAGACAATAAATGGTACAACATAATCGTACAAACTTTCTTAGAGTAGATTACACCAAATTTAAAGAAATATTTGTTTTTATTAGATTAACGTTAAGAGGGGTTTTCTGAGAAAAACAAGCATTATATCGTGTTTATCACAATAATAACTATTCATGTATAAATTCCAAACAAAATTGATTACACTAATTTTTTTTAATCAAATTCTCAAATATCCGTTATAATTAAATACTCTCAAGTTATCTACATTTAAAATAAAAATAAAAACAAACTCGCATTTATTATTTAAACAAATTTCAAGGTAAACCAAATTTGAAACTAATCTTAAAGATTATTTTTGAACTAATTCAAATTTTCTAAAATGTTGGAAAGAAGGTACCGGTACTCTTAAATTAGTTTATTGTTGGAAAATAAACATTAAATAATATTATTTATCGTGTAAAATATTACCTAGATAACAATTTAAATCAAAATAGTTATTTTCATAAAACGCAAAATTTCCAAAAACCAGTCTTCAGTAAACTACTATAAATTCATATTGTTTAAAAAAAATTAAAATATATTTATAATGCTATTATTATTATTATTATCACCACGTCTTACTACCCGTTCGGGTTATACGCACTTACGCTAATGATTGTGTAATGGTAGGGGGATTGTGAGATGAAATGGAGGACCTACAGTTTAACGTGGGGTCCTAACCACGGTGGAACCCTGGCACTCCACACATTCATAAATTGTGTTTATATTGCTAAAAACTTATCAGATACCCCTTTTGAACCAAATCATTAAACCCGTTTTAAAAATATTTCAAAGTTTAACAATATCGGTCGTCAGTAAACTACTTACTATACCTTTAAGCAAATCTTTCCCTAAAAACAAGTAAGAGCTACACAGTTTTATTTTATACTGTGAGACACTCCTTATATTTACATTTCCAAACAAAGTCGTTACGTTATAGCTATTTTCAAAATAGGTCAAATTTTTTAAATTTACTCGTAAGTTAACTAACATTCAACGAATTTTTACCCCGCCAAAAAAGCATACTGTAACACTCCCCCTACCCCCTGTGACTTAAATTGGGGTGATTGTTTGGACTAACTTTATAGTGTTGAGAGAAGCGAACGACAAATCTGGTCTGGTAAACTTGTTTTGATGAGTTAGTAAACAATAGTATGAAACAACTGACAGGTCAAAACAATGTGCAACGCTGTAATATATATATATGTTTTAGAATTATCGAGGCTGACAAAATAATATATATTCAGAGGGGTCACACTGCCCGTTTTGGGGCTGCGCGGGTTATAATGCCGAGTCATTGGGTACTTCTGCTTGAGGACAACCTTTGTTCCCAGGGTACCGGGGTTTGAATCTTTGGGGACTATCGGGTACTATGAGCTAGTATCAAATTAAAGCTTCCCGAACTGTAGCCATATAATTTCTAAATATCAAGTTTGATCAAAATCCATCAAACCATTTCAGATCTGTGGCCTAGAACAGACAGCATGACAGGCAGACATGGGAAAACAAAATTGAAAAATAAAACACTCTTTTTTTTTACTAGGACACAATGAACGTACAATCTAGAGGTCGAAATTTCTCACGGTTACTATAGTTTCTCTCTGATAAAGTAAAATGGTTGTAATGAGTGAAAATGAGTTGTATCTGGCTTTAATGAACTTGATTATTGGCAAAGGTTATATATACACTATTTTAACACGTAAATATGTGTAAATGAGTGGTTAACAACGGGAGAATTACTTAGCATCACACGAAGTGCTGAAAGTTTGATCTCCCCCCTTACCTATTCGATTTATATTTGCATACGTTTTACCATGTTTTCTGACACACGCCTCAACATGCCTGCATAAATATTGTTTATTTCGGTCGTGATGTTTGACCAGAGATCCTAAAAGGTTTGCGGTCTGTTTTTTGTAGATTCTCCCCTTAAGCTGGCACACAAGAAGTAATCCTCCACTGACGTCAAGTCTGACAATTCGAGGAGTCACAGGTTTTTGGAACTAACACGGTCCACGAAGAAGCTGTTGCTGAGCTCTATGGACTCATTAGAGTTTTGTAACGTCCCGTTTAACACGTACACTCAAAATACCATACATATGATTAACACGATGAATACAGGAGCTAATATATTCTAATAATGTGTGGCAGATATTATTAACTTATGGTGAATTCATATTGCCGGGAAAACGTCCAAACTTCAGGAAAGTTCCCCAGCTGACTGTTGCTGGAGGATCAGCAAAACGACATCTCCCTCGCAGGCCCCACTTCGATGAAATGGCAGAGCTGTTTCTCTCTGTTTTCCACGCCATCTATGAACACTAGTTGTCATTTTGTGCAATTTTGCAACCTCACCTTCCCTCTTTGCGTCCGGGTGGAGACCCTCCCCGAAGACGTCAGTTCTGTTGGTATAAAACGGTCATTCCTCGCTTTACATTTTGCCCTTCTACCTAGTTAAGGTTGTATAATCTTGAGTGAGAACTTTAATTCTTTAAAAATAAAATCATAAAATTTAAATCCAGGAGTCAAAAAATGTTTAACGTAGGCCTAAGTATAACGCAATTTTTGCCCGGGTATACTAGTGTACATTATTTTGTTTCACATTTATTACGAGTTTTGAGTAAATATTTCAATTTTTAAACAAGGGAGTGAGAAAGTCCGTGCGTAGTTCCGTACCATTTATTTTTTAAATTTAAGTTTCGGAAAATTAGCGATAAAGTTGTATTAGCACTTATTTTAAGAAATGCCTTTTGTTTTTTAGTAGCCCCACAAAACGGTTTACTTTCACTAGTTTTATCTTAGAGCACTTTCCTGGGTTGTAAATTCTAGAGAAGATTTAAAACCTTGACAAGTCTAAATACTATGCAAGCCATCACGTCTTTTCAGGTGAAATTCTGATGGAGTATTTTTGTAAAGAGAAAAATGACACGGATTTTGATTACCAATGACTTACTGACATGGGGGAGGTCCTGGATGGCTCAGGTGGCACGTAGAGTTGGATGACCAAGGTTCGGATCTCTGCCCGGGTGTCATTTTTGTATATTTACATAAGTCCACTTTTGTTGCATTTATAAATTGTTTATGTTACCTGAACTAGAATATTAAAATATAAAAAAGTTGAGATTATGCATGTAGAATTATAATTAATTATTTATTATACTATAAATCCCTTTTACATTAAAAATATTCAGTGTACTCAATTTGTTGCTTTTTGAATAACTTGGCGTAACTTCATGGATATGATTATTTGTAAATTTTGGATTGGGCTGGCTCATTGTTTAGTATCAAATTTTCAGGGTTATTAATGTTTTATCCTATATTCATTGATTCTTTTTTTTTAATACTCTTGTAGGTTTGATTAAGATTTTGATTTCATAAAACTATTAGCTGGTGTATCCGTTCATTGCACAAGGAATCATAAACTAACCTTTGTTCTTTTTTAGTATATAAAATTAACAACAGGTGAAAATAACATTTTAAATTATGTTTAAATTGTGTTATTAAAACGCGCTAAAAGTAAGCTGACTAAACACATTGTAAATAATATAAAGATATAGGCAGTGCCTGAATAGTCTTTCCAAGGGTCCTTGGAAGCTGTAATGGCGTGGGCTCAAAGAATGGAAGTAATTTTTGATGGTGCAAGTGTACAATTGCACTTGCACACCTTACAGCGAACTTTACCAAGGGGCATGTACGACTAGTCCTTTATAGCACCTTTTAGTTAAAATAACATTTTATATCGATTGAAAGTAATATGTATTATATGGAAATAGAATGAGAAATACACATATGGTTAAATAAAACAAATTATGTTGTTTTATTGGTTCATATTGATACTGCAAATCGGTTAAATCTCTTTCTTACGTGGAAATCTATCTTGAAAGGGAATATATTTTCATTTTTTAGCCCTGCACTAAAAATTATTTAAGAATAATACTTAACTGCAAGGGCACTTTTTAAGGAGGGTAAGGTAGGGCAATTGCCCCCACTCCCTCTCCCCTGAGTTTATTTTTTAAAATATAAAAATCTAGTAGCATAACTAAAGAAAAAATTTGATAACTGTAGCCTCTTTTAATTTTAAAATATTCCACTTAAATAAATGCTTAGTAAATAGAATACGAATATTTTGTCGGGGCTAAATGTAACTAATACATGCCTAATATTTTAGCACAAATGTTTATTTTCAGGCACATATTACGAGCACACACAGAGTACAATGGAAAGACGTGAAAAGAATTTTGGTAGGCATGTTGTGTATTTAAATATGTGGCGGGCTAGCTTGAGCTCAAGTTGGCCCGCCACATTAAATATTATCTAAAGGACCTAGTTTCACAGAACAAATGTTCATTTTTGGACACATATGAGCACAAATGGAGTACAAACGATCGAACAACAGAAAATTAAATGTCAGCAACGTGGCGGGTTAACTTGAGTTACGTAGATTGGAGCCTAAAAACTCACACTGAAAGCTAAGCTAAGATTTGTTCTAACTATTTAAACTATTTATAAAAATAGCGGGCCATATATTTAAATGTGTTGGTTCACACAGAAAGCTAAGATAAGATGTGTCTTGCTATGCCATGCTATATTTTTTTCCCTATTACTGGCCGAGCAATTTTTCCATCTCCCAACTTGAGCTATCTTAAGTTGCGCATGCGCAAAACGCAGATTGGGATCCGTGTTGAACAGACGCAGTACTGGATTGTTGAAAATAGCCAACGAGGTTTTAAAGTTTGTTTTTTCAGTATGTTTCACGCATATTTAAGTAATATTCTATTTACGTTTTATAGTTAATAAATGTTTTTATATTACAATGAAACTTGAACTGAACAAGTCAAACCTCTACCTCTTACAGTTTATTCCTCTTCCAAAACAGCTGCTAATAGCAGTAGCTCCTATTCCTCAGTGCTCTCATCTGACCTCAAACAAGATACTTTGGAGAGTGCCATAAGTTAACTTCACTGGAGCAGACCAGTAAGAAACCACAGTGAATTCAAGAGGGAAAAGTGGAACCATAACTTAGCTTAGCAATGAGTGTGAAACCAAACTGACAAAACCCTAGCACAGCACAGCATAGCACAGCTTAGCGTTCGGTGTGAACCGACCTTTAGACTAATGTGTTTGTTGCTCCTGGGGCGCCAATCGGCCATGACCTTTGCGGATTAGCTCGTGGATTTCCTGCCTCTATTATAGTCACCTGGAGGAGGTCGAGAAGAAAACCAGAATGTAAACGTCACATCTAGGTATTCCCGCCCGCCTCTCTCCTTGACGCGCTTCTTTTTACTTGTTCATATAGACAAAGTATTGTAATCATTTTTGTTTTTTTTACCTTAATGTTACGATATATCTTGCTGATGTGCCCCGGAACTAAAAAAAAGTGCTTCCTGCAATTCTGTCTGTCCTCCTGGTACTACAAAGATAAACGGGTTTTAAATGATTTCATTCGAACTTGATATTTATGTGTCACATGGTCATATCTCAAGGTAAAATTATGATTTTTTTAAAAATGTATTTTATCTCTAAAATTAAGGGTGGTTTGAAAAGTACTGATTTTTTTAAATTACACTTTTGCTTTCGAAATGGTTAAAACGATTGTACTTAGAAGATCTGGGAAGGGCTTGAATTTTCGACATTTAAGAACCTATGTTTGTTTTTCTAAGGAAAAAAATTGAGAATATTTAACAAATTGCTGGTATTTTTAAATTTGTAACTTTAAAAAAAATGTCTTTAACAATTTTGCTCAAAATTGATATCCGAAAATAAGATTATCATATGTTAGTTTTTCTGAGAATAAATTTTATTCAAGGGTAGTTCACCAACAATAGACATTTTGAAATGTTTGTTCTAAATTATTGAGAAATAATAAATGTATGGTTGTGTAGTACCATTTTTCTTCCAAAGAAATAACATAAGATAATGTATTTTTATGACGAGTCGAATCAGCTCTTGAAGAAACTTGTTCAAGGAGCCACGAACTCTACTAAAAAACGTGGTTTGTAGCTACAGAGCCGTAACCAGAAGATTATATTATCTAAGGGAGTGGACCTCCTTTGATCTGGTTTACCAGTAACAGGAAGGTAGGGGTTCGAATCTTGGCTAGGTGCACCCAAGGGTGGGTTTTCCTAGATTAATTTCCACCTTCCTTTCACGTAAATGTGGTAACATTTCCTCTAAATTCTAATTTTCCATACTTAGCACATTAATGTAAATATGCGGGTAGCCGAATGGGTTAGTGAAAAACGTGTACACTTACAAAAAGTACTTTCGAGAGTAGAAGGGACCTATTTTAATTCGCAATCCTCCTTACCCCCCCTTTTTCGATATTTCGTGTGTCAAATTTGAATATTTATGATGAATGTAGTAATTTTTGGAAAGTTGTTATTTTTACAATTATTTATGTAAGCTATAAAGCTTTGAAATATTGTTTTAAGGTAATCACACTAGTTACAATAATGCATACAGCGTTTAGCTCCAGAATTATTTTATGATTTTGGAAATCTAGATTGAGTTTTAAACCACTTCGTATCGACCAAGAGGATTTTGGGTTAATCTAAGGTGAGGCTTCTTAGTATAAGGTGTTTTGTCTAAGCTACTCCTGTTTACGATCTAGTATAAAATAGCTGTTCAAATAGGCTGGTAGGTACAGTGTGAATGATATACGATGGTATGTATAGTGTGATTGTCACACGATGGTCATTGTCACACAATGGTAGTTACAGTGTAATTGTCACACGATGGTAGGTACAGTGCGTTTGTCACATGATGGTAGGTACAGTGTGTTTGTCATACGATGGCAGGTATTTATATTTTTTTTATTCCAGCTGACAAATTAGTAGTAGTTTACAATTTATGACTTTTGAAATTTTCCCCACAAAATGTAACAGCTTATCTGGGAAAGTATATTCGATCGCTTCATACCATTTATTTGTATTATTTGATGCCTGACTAAAAGTTTTCGTTGGAAATAGTAATGGTTTCTCCTTCACTATTCTAAAGTCGTGAATGTCCCCTGCTCACAAAAAGGTCGGGGATCCTCGGGTAGTTCCCCGGTCAGGGCATGTCACGACGGAGCTATCACCGCGTCATTTGTGGTTAACGTCACCGAGCGAAGCAATGATTAACAACGCCATTCCATTTCCTGTCCCATCACGATGAGTTTGCTTTCATAAAGTTAATATCAATTACCCCCTAAGGGGCCGTCTTCAAATTATGCAGGGCCTTTTTTTTTTTAGTTTAAACCCTCACCCCTTCCCCACGTAAAAGAGCGTAAGATTTTCCCTCACAGCTTCCCCCTTACCCCCTTATATCGTCCGTAATATTATACGATTTGGTAAATTAGATTATTTTAATCGTTTGGTTATGTTTAGACATAACAATTGGTAACAAAGCGGGTTGTATAAGATTTTAGAATACTTTTATTGCAGTGAAATTAGGTGTAACACATCACAAGTAAATAAATATAACTGAAATGTTATAATTAATATATTAATGTATTGTATGCCAAATTTTTTAAATTTTGATTTTGTCCCTTATTAACAGAAATTAAAACTTTACTTAAGGTGGTTTTTGACCCCCTCCCCCCCCCCATCCCCTTTCGTAAGAAAATACTGACCTCTCCCAAAAAAACTTACGTAATTTATGAATGGCCCCATTAAGATTTTATGTATGCTAGGATAGTGTAGTCCTTCTATTGTGAAATGTTTCCAATGAATCAAATAGCCAAAGCTATTATTTTTTATTTTTAGTGAGGATTATATCTGTCCCTAGCAGCCTGTGCACACCGTTAAGGTACTGACCCCGTGCCTACACATATTTAAGCCAGGTACACACAACACAACCTCTTGTACAAAAAGTTGTACAAGTGGTTGCAGCCTGAAGATGGCGTCGTGTGAACACCAAAACCTGTACAAGATTTGGTTTTCACAACTTATTGTATACAATTTCAGGAAATAGAACGCGTCCTATACCAGCCATTTTTCGTGTACAGCTTTTGAGTTGTAAGCGCGAAAAATTCGTCTACTAGACAGTTACATTTTTTTTTAAAGAGTGATTTTAATAAAAACAGCTACATGCTTGAAAACAAACAAAAACTTATAATTGAAAGAGGTTAAATCCAAAATATAAATGTTTGCAACTGTTAAGATAGAATATATATATTTTTAAATCATAATATTTAGGAATCATTAAGAAAGTATTTACATTAAATACCAATATTTTCCAAATCATTAAATCATTATTTTTTCATAAAAAAAAGGGCAGAAACGCCTTTTTTTCTTTCAAATATTGTGTACAATCACAAATGCCGTGTGAACAGTCACTGGCTAAAATTTGTATGCAATCCACGTAACTAAGATATTGTACAATTTCTTGCACAAGAAGTTGTGTCGTGTGTACCGGACTTTAGAGTTTGGTGGAGTTTATTGTAGCAGGTGCTTTTGTTTTGATGTGTTATCCAAGACCGTAGCAAGCCAATAATTTCAGGGGGGGTTTGTTGGGCACATCCCCCAATTGCGGAGGGCTATACAAAATTATAAATGATAAACGGTTCCAAAAGCTATCTGAATGGTTTTTTTATGGCAACACAGCCCCCTCTCCCCCAACTACTGAAGGCTAGGAGAAATTCTAAATATTAAACACCTCTAGAAGCACCTCTTTGAAGTGCTTTTTTTATGGTAACACAGCCCCCTAATTTGTACTTGTGTCTTAATTTTGATATTGTTTGAATCATAAATAAAGCCAGTTATATTTTGTTCATAAAATTTCAGGGGGGTTTGAACCCCCAAACACCCCTAACTATGGCCTTGTGTGTATCAGTGAAAACTAACGAAAGTTTATAAGTGTATGTCTATAGTAAGAAATAACACAATCATGTAAATCACAGAACAGAAGGACGCCCAAAACCACAACTACCATCAAAAAAACCTCCAAATAGCTTCTTGAAGCATAATTTTTTTTTTATTCGGGACCTTCCCTTTTAGGCTTGGGGGCACACCTACAAGACTTCCTAAGAATTTTGGTGACGAGACTCTACTGCCACTGTCGCTTTTGATAGATATGATCAATACCTATAAAATAAAACAAATAATATAGTAAAATGTTATTAATGTTGGACGCAAAGGAATATGTTTGAATGTTCTCTACTATTCTTCCAACCAAAATCAGGGTAGGTACATTTGAACTGCTCCATGTTTTCCAACTCTTGGTTTCCTATTTTGATTTTAAGCGGCTCTTCATCTAAATATCATATCCTTGAATTGAATAACGATAACTTAACACGGGAATCGAAACTGGGACCTTTTGGCTACTACGCCAATGCTTTAGACTGCGGATGACGGGAGATAAAGGTTCAAATCTTTTTTTCGGGTGTAATGAGGGTGATTTTTCCAAAACAATTTTCCACTCTCCCTCCACGCAAATGCGAGTACACTTCCTATAAGTATAACCTTCCTCGTCCCTAAAACCACTAGCGTAATGAGTACATAAACGTTGAACCATAACGAGGAAGTAAGACGCGTTGTTTAAAAAAAAAATAGATGTGGGGGAGTCCCAATGGCCCGCTTTCGGAAATCGCGTAGTAGCCATCTTGGGACCGCGTTATCGAAAAAACAATACCTGTTTTGCTGACCGTGTTGTATTCAAATCGCGTAGTAATAACACGCGTAATAGAATTACCTGTAATACTAATACTTATAGTAAAGTAAAATTTAATTGATGTTGGCCACATAAAAAAAAGTTTGTATTTTATAAAAGGTTTTTCCAACAAGATCCCTACTAACTCAGTGTTTATAATTAATATAAACCCTTTTGCTAAGACTAGGCAAACTTTCGGCTGGCTAGTGTCATCCACTCGCACCATCTGGGAGCAAGCACATTTACTAGGGAAGCCGTGAATAAATGCTTTGGTTTCCATTGCCTTTTCACTGAATATCTATGATTTAACAAGTTTATTTTCGATGTATTAATTTGTTACATGTAGGAGTGAGCGACGATGGAACTCTATACTATACGTACTAATTTCAATTAATTTGTTACATGTAGGAGTG